>CAUYQG010282589.1:0-17362 GCA_963574415.1 Tarsius wallacei | reverse complement strand
TCCATTTCACAAGGTGGAATGCTAAAGTGTGGGAAGATGTGAAGACTAATTAGGAAACTGTTGTTTAGTCTAATGAGAGAATAGCAGAATATGAGTAATAGTCCACACAGTCCCTTAGCTACAATTTCAAAATCCAAGAATCAGCTGGGCTCGGTGGCTCAGCCTGTAATCCCGCGCCTTGGGAGGCTGAGGTGAGTGGATTGCCTGAGCCCGTGGGTTCGAGACCCGCCTGGGCAACTTGGTGAGACTTTGTCTCTACAATAAATCAAAAAATTAGCCGGGCGTCGTAGTGCACGCCTGTAGTTCCAGCTATTTGGAAGGCTGAGGCGGAAGGATCGCCGGAGCCCAGCAGGTCAAGGCTGCGGTGGCCGGGAGAGGCCACTGCACTCCAGTCTGGGCGACAGAGTGAGACTCCAACTCAAAAAAAAAAAAAAAAAAAATGTCCTAGCCAGCATAGTAAGACAAGAAAAACTAAGTAAAAATCTCACAGATTAGAAAGGAAAAAATAAAATTTCCCTATTTGCAAACAACATAACTCTCTACATGGCCACATCATAAAATCTACAAAAAAGCTCCTAACAAGTTAGGTAGGCTTCACAAAATTACAGGATAAAAGGTAAGCACACAAAAATCAATCATATTTCTATGTATTAGCAATGAATAACATGGAACTAAAATTTTTAAAAGTGTATCATTTATAATAATTCCAAAAATATTAAATATTTAGACATAAATTTAACAAAACATGGCAGGGTGCGCATGCTGAAAACTAAAACACTGAAAAAAGACACAGACATACTATGCTCAAGAATTGAACGATTCAACACAGTAAAAATGTCAATGTTCCCCAAGTTAATTAAGGATTATTTTGCAAATAAAGTCAGGTTGATTCTAAAGCTGCTATGGGAAGGCAAAGGAAGTAGACTAGCTAAAACAATTTTGCAAATTTAATGACTTGTCTTCTGCATTAAAATGTGAACTTTTACCACTTAACTGAGGAAAAAACATGAGCTCTATAATGTCACAGCAGAATTCGAGGGTGAGCTCTGTATTCATCATTTTATCTCCAGTGCTGTGCCTTCACACCATGAAGGAAAGCCAGCTAACTTGGGGGTCTACATTGCTGTCTAACACCACAGAGGATACAGTCTGCTCTGCTCCCTCCTATTAGGAGACCAAGTTACCTCTAAAACTCTCTGCCCCCCAACCCCACAGAAAAGGCCTGCTGTGAAAAAAATCACCTGTCCTCAAACTCAGTCTCAAGAAGAAGTGCACAATCTAGTGAGCTATTTCAATGAACCTTTCTCTTCTATAAGCCGCTTCTAGGACTCATTCTCTTCCAATACTTTTCACCTTCTACCTTTCTTATATACTCATCTGAATGCTACTTTTAAACTATAAATGCACTGAAAATAGGATTCATGTAACCTTCACAATGCTCTGCACTCAGGAAATACTTTATGTTTTAAATAACAGAGAATGAAATTGGCTTTTTCTTTTAGATAGATCTTCTTATAGATAGATCTGTGTGACCAGCACAATCGAGGTACAGAACAGTTTTACCACCCCAAAAAACTCCCTTATGCTACCTCTTTGTAGTCATACCCTCTCCTAACCCCTGAAACAAGTTTGAAGATGGACATGCAAACCAGATTCAGTACCAGAGGAGCAAGAAATCTTGCTTGCCCCATATAGTGAGTGAATCCTTATAATTTTATGTTGCCTGGATGTCCAATTTGAATATGGTTAACTTTCTCATACCAGAAGCTGGGTTCAGTCATCCCTGACACAGCTTCCAGTTCTACACCTCCTCTCAGTTCCTCAGCGTGGATCTCCTAGTGATCACCTCCCTACAGAAGAGTTAGATACGACCTACTTTACTGGCCCCACTGACCACCAAACCCTACATGGACTATGCAGACATGCCACAGTGACCTCCTAGAACTCTTACCTGCTTACTTTAAGCCTCTCAATTAGATCTCCCCAGAGGAAACTTGCTTGGAAAACACCCTGAACCCCAATAAAAGCTTTAGTCAATAGCCCCCAACCTATCTTGATGCTGGCCAATCTACACGTGGCCTTCGGGCATGCCAAGTACTCTCAGGGCCTGTCAGTAATAAAATCTTTATTCCATTTTGTGTCTTTTATGATTGCTGAAGGAGTATTCTCCATTCTTAAAGAACTTAAAACATCCCATTTCATGCCCCCTGCTAATATCACACCAAAGCATTTCAATCTAGGTTTGTATCACTGGCTTCAACAGAAAGGCTTTATTCTAGCTCCTTCTTTTCTTGGAATATAGTTGGTGCTCAAATATGTTTGATGAATGAACAAAAAGAGAATTTAGACAAACAGAGATTAGAGAGAGGAAGAAAATAACAGGCAAGTTATTCCAACTGGAAAAAACTACCAATACAAGCAGGAAACAGAGCATTTCATTTCCTTGCTCCCGAACACTCGACAACTTTACCACCTATGGAAGAGCTTTAGTTCTTTGCCCTACCATTAAAAACTCTTCACAATTTGGACCCAAATTACCTTTTACAACATTATTTCCTATCACTCTCTTTTAGCAACTAGGAAAAATACACAGTTGCCCCTCAGCAGCCATGGGAGATTGGTTCCACAACTTCCCTCAGATACCAAAATTCTTGGATGTGCAAGTCCCTTACATAAAATGGTGTTGTGTTTGCATATAACCTATGTACATGTTCCCGTATGCTTTAAATCATCTCAAGATTATTTATAATACCTAATACAATGTAAATGTGATGTAAATAGTTATTCTTATTTTGAGAAAACAATGGTAAGAGAAAAAAAGCCCAACATGTCCAGTACTGATGTAATTATTTTTCAGAATATTTATGATCCAAGGTTTGTTGAAATCCATGGATGTGGAGCCCACATATAGGAAGGGCCATCTGACTGTATGTGGTTCTGACATGCCTATACCCAACTCCCACTCTTTGCAATGGCCTTCTTCCCAACTCCTACGAAACAGCAGCCCCAAGTCGCTATTTTTATAGTTTATGGTCCTGCCCTTACAGTTAGTACTGATTAACCTGAACTGTTGATAAAACAGGGACAAGTTCATATATAGGCTAAGATAATCAGATTCTCAAAAATTTTAAATAGAAGTCTTAGAGAATGAGTCAATCAAAAGTTGGAGAGTGCTTGGACTGATAAATCATATAGAGATGGGACAGCATCACAGGGCCTTTAGATAGAAACCATACAATGACCAACCAGGAGACAGAAAAAAAAAACAAAACACCAAACATCTTATGGAAGACAGAGAAACCACTGTTACTGGCACTGTGTAACCAGGTATAGTTTATTGTCTATCTTCAAAGTGTCCAGAGGATACTTATTATATGTTAACAATAAACTATTTTATTTACGGTAGCTTAAGTGGGTTTCTGTTCCTTAAAACCACATGAAACTTAAGATATCACCCAAACTCTGTACTCTCTTTCACACATTCTGCACTTCCCTCTCTATGCTACAGATAGCTATATACACATCTAATCTCCCCTATATTAAAGCTCAAACTAAGCTGGTTATACAAACATAGAACTGGTATATACATCAAATCTTTAAAAGTTTCTATTTTTGTGCATCAAATGATAGCATCAAGAAAGTACAAGACAACCTCCAGAAGAAAATATTTGTATATCATGTATCTGTAAGCATCTAGCATCCAGAATACATAATGGATTCATATAACTTAACAACAAAGACATACACAGCCCTATTAATATGGGCAAAGGACTTGACTAAACATTTCTCTAAAGACAATATGCAAAGGAACAATAAGCACAAGATGCTCAACGTCAGTAGTTATTAGGGAAATGCAAACTAAAATCACCATGAATAATACTCCACACCCATCAGGATGGCTGAAATTTGTTTCTAAAGGAAAATAATGTGTTGGTAAAAATGTGGAGAAACTAGAATTCCCATTCATTGCTGACAGGAATGTAAAATGGAGCAGCTGCTATAGAAAACAGTTTGGCAGTTCCTCAATGAGTTAAACACAGAATTATCATATGACCCAAAAATTCCACTCCTGGGCATAATACTCAAAAAAAGTAAAAACTCGTGTTCAGGATATCTGCCCAAAGCAATTAAAATCAGTACGTTAAAGAGATATTCTGCACTCCTATATTCAATGTAGCATTATTCACAAAATCCAAGATATGAAACAACCCGAGTGTCCATCAATAAACAAATGGATTTTCTAAATGTGGTATACATACACAATGGAACATATTCAGCATTAATAAAATAGAAAATTCTGTCATTTGTGACAACATGGATGATCACTGAGGAAATTACGTTAAGTGAAATAAAGCTAGGCACAGAAAAACAAATACCATTTAATCTCATTTATATTTGGAATCTAAAAAGTAGAGAGTGGAATGGTAGTGCCATTAGACTATGGTGGAGGCACAGTGTAAAGGAAGAAAGGGAGATACTGATCAATGGGTGTAAAGCTTTAGAGAGATCGGAGGAATAAGTTCAGATACTCTATTGCACAGCATACTGACTATACTTAATAATAATGCATTATACATTTCAAAACAGTTATAAGAGAGGGTTTTTAACGTCCTTGCCAAAAATAAAGGATAAATATTTGAGGTGACAGACATGCTAAACATTCCACAATCCATACATATAGCAAAACTTCACAGTGTATCCCATAACATGTGTCAGTTAAAAATAAAACTTGAAAGAAAAAAAATCAGTGTTCAAACAAAAACTTGTACACAAATGTTCCTAAGCCCTATCCATAACAACCAAAAGATGGAAACAACCCAAGTGTCCATCAAAGGATAAATGGATAACAAAATGTGGTATACCCATAAAATGGACTATTATGCAGCCATAAAAAGTACTGATGCAACAACATGGACAAAACCTTGAAAACATTCTGAATGAAAGAAGCCAAACACAAAAGGCCACAAATACTATTTATATGAAATATTCAGAATAGGCAAATCCAGAGAGACAGAAAACAGATTAGTAGTTGCTAGAAAATATGGGACAAGGGGGGAAGGAGGGGACTTTTTAGTGGGGACAAAGTTTCCTTTTGGGGGGATGAACTGTTCTGGAACTAGATAATGGTGATAGCTGTACGACACTGTGAATGAATTAAATGTCACTAACAGTAAATTTTCTTGTATGTATGTCTGAGTCAGCTTGGGCTGCTATAATAAAATACTATAGATGGGTGGCTTAACCAACACAAATTTGTATCTCATAGTTCTGGTGACTGGGAAGTCCAAGACCAAGGTGTCAGCAGACAGTGTCTGGTGAAGGGTCTCCCTGGTTTTCAAACAGCTACCTATTCTCACACGTGGAAGAGGTAAGTGGGAAGCAAACTCTCTAGGGCTTCTTGTTATAAGGGTACTAATCCCATCATTAGAGTCCCACCCTCTTGACTTCTAATTACCTCCCAAAAGCCCCTCCTTCCAATATTATTTCATTAGGGTTTAGGGCTTCAAAACATGAATTTGGGGAGGAACACAAATGTTCAGTCTATGCTATATATATATATATATATATTTTTTTTTTTTTTTTTAAAGCAAAAAGTAGTTTATTTAGTAAAAGGACAGAGGGAGTATACTCCAAAGAGAAGATGGAGTGAGCCAGAGCTGGAGTCGCTCAAGAGCCATATTTTACTACAATAAAAAAACAGGTTTATAAACCTGAATATTCAATTATCAGTTTTTAAAATAAGGTTGCCAATAAACTCTTGCTCTTTTCTTCCCTCCTGCCATTTACGTATGCATGCGTGTGAGTGTGTGTGTGTGTGTGTGTGTGTATGTATGTATGTATGTATGTATGTATGTCAGGGTCTCACTCTGACACCCAGACTGGAGTATAGTGGCACAATCATGGATGGCTCACCACAGCCTCAACCTCCAGACTCAGGTGATCCTTCCACCTCAGCCTCCCAAAAAGGTGGGTCTCCAGGCATGAATTACCATGACCAGTTACATTTTTTAAAAACTGTTTATAGAGCCAAGGTCTCACTATGTTGCTACACTGGGCGCCTCCGCCTCCCAAAGTGCTGGGATTATAGATATAAGCCACCACACCCAGCCCTCAACTCTTACATCTTTCAATAGGAGTAAGTTTCCAAACCAAAAGCCATATCTAAAACACATGTTTTTGTAAAATTAGAACTATCTCAAGGAGATTCACTTTTTTCTTTCTGGCTCAGCGTGTTATTAAATCTATTAAGTAGAAAACCAAACTCCACTAGTTAAGACTATTTAAACAAAATATTATAATGACTGTTCCTATCAAAAGCTATTTCTTCTACATGAACTGCTTTTAAGCTTTATCAAATCTAAAATACAAGTCTCTACTCCTAAGCTTGAGTGATCCTCCTGCCTTGGCCTCCCAAAGTGCTAGCATTACAGGCGCTCTGAGTCACCATGCCCAGCCCCAAATCTAAAATACAGATTAATATTTAAAATTATTCCTGGCCGGGCTCAGTGGCTCAGCCTATCATCTCAGCACTTTGGGAGGCCGAGGTGAGTGGACTGCCTGTGCCTGATGGTTTGAGACCAGCCAGGACAACTTGGCGAGAACTCGTCTCTACAATAAAAATAAAAAATAAAAAAATAAAAATCAACCAGGTGTGGTAGCATGTGCCTATAGTTCCGGCTACTTGTAAGGCTGAAGCAGAAGGATCGCCAGAGCCCAGCAGGTAAAAGCTGGGGTGGCCGTGAGAGTGCCATTGCACTCCAGTCTAAGCGATGGAGACTACAACTCAAAAAAAAATTAAAATTATGAAAAACTGCCAGGCGCAATCACTCACACCTGTAATCCCAGCACTTTGGGAGGCAGAGGCGAGAGTACTGCTTGAGCCCAGGGGTTCAAGAACACCCTGGGCAACTTGGCAAGGCCTTGCCTCCACAATAAATCAAAAAATTAGCTGGGAATGCTGGCACACGCCTGCAGTTCCAGCTACTGCAGGGTTGAGGCGCAAGGATCGCCTGAGCCTAGCAGGTAGAGTTTGCCGTGGCCGTGAACATGCCACAGCACTCCAGTCTGGGCAACAGAGTAAGACTACAACTCAAAATAAATAACAAATAATCAAAATACAAAAAACAGAGTGCAAGAAAAAGCTACTGAAACTGAGGTTAACATGTTAAATTAATTAGAAAATCTAAAGATAGTAACTTCAAAACTCGTAATAGTATTAAGACAATATTTATAAAACATAATGCAGCATTTATTTTACAACAGTTCAGTTACAGATGGTGTATTACGGATTTTATTAAAAGCTATGCAGTTATCACAAGTACTTTACCAAAATCTATACATATAAGTTAGTCTTTAAACACAGACTATTTTGCAAACACACCAGTAACTAAAGAGTTTTAAGCTTTACTCAAACCCCAAGTCTCTGGCTTAATTTAATCCTTTAAAAGAGTACCAGAGGTTATGCCTATCTGTGAAAATCTCAACTTAAAAAATATTTTATCTGTTTACCGCAGGCTCAATCTATTATACCTGGGATACTACTTAGAGTACTCACTGCAATTAATATACAATTGAACTTGCTTAGATGGCTACCTAATATGCTTAACTACAACTCCCCTCCAACAATCAATTATTCAGTCCTACCTCACACTAATACAACTTGATATTTCTCCTATACCATCATCTCCCAAAGATAGGGACTGGACACACTATGAGAATGAACAGTATTAAAGTTGCAAGTAGAGAGGTCCCAGCATGTTCCATCATTTGGCTATATAACTTCTGGTATCTTTCAACACGTTTTTAAGCCAATAAATCTTGGTATTCCTATTATAAACAGTATAAAATTCTATATCTCTATGCAGAGACCAAAAACAAAATAAAACAAAACAAAACCAAGAGCAAGGTCCCTGCCTTCAGGGAGCTTGCAATTTAGTAGCAGAGACATATACATACAAGTAATTATGGAAGACTCAATATTTTGTTTTTACCTTATTCAATACTCAAAAATGGCTGATGAGTATACTGTCAAGATCCACTTTTATGAAGCAATGTATAGAATTTCCACAATGGATGTAAAAATTTGATTTTGAAACAACTTACACCCCCAGGATTTATACCCCTTTGTTTCCTTCATGGGCCACAAGAGCAAAACATCTAGCCTAACAGCTATTCTGCCTCTTTTCCACCCTTCAAATTCCTTACAAAACGTGGTAAGCACATTTTTTCACATGACTACCTTTATTTTTATTTTATTTTATTTTATTTTTTGAGTTGGAGTCTCACTCTGTTGCCCAGACTGGAGTGCAGTGGCCGCTCCCGGCCACCGCAGCCTTGACCTGCTGGGCTCTGGTGATCCTTCCACCTCAGCCTTCCAAGTAGCTGGAATTACAGGCGTGCGCTACCACACCCGGCTAATTTTTTATTTATTTATTGTAGAGATAAGGTCTCACCAACTTGCCCAGGCGGGTCACGAACCCGGGGGCTCAGACAATCCACTCACCTCAGCCTCCCAAGGCGCGATGATTACAGGCTGAGCCACCGAGTCCGGCATCACATGACTATCTTTAAGTCATCTCAATTTCCTCAGAACAAAATTCAGGTTCAAAGTTTATCTTCATTAGAGCTTCACAGAAAGGCTACAGGTGTAAGTATATGTCAATGTATTAGCCATTCCTTCCAGCAGTTAATATTATTTATATCAACTATCTGGATATCATAGTTTTACAAGGAAAGACTAACAAGCACCCACAAACTACCATAACTGTCTCCGGGCCCCAGTTTCTCCCAAATCATCTAACAGACTGCTATACAAGAGTCAATGTTCTGAAACACACTTATAAGCATGTCTCCCTTGATTTAAAAAAATCCATCAAAGGTTCCATGTACTGCCACTCTTCACTGAATTAGCTCAAATCACTTAGTTCCGTCAGACAAATGTTAGCTCCCCACAATTCAGCCCCAACATTTTTGTCTCAGTTTTCGACACTCCATCTCACATGCCTTATAGGGCAAGCATGCTAATGAGAACCTGCAGTCTCAAACAGTGCTGTGCTATTTCATGTATAATTTTGCATATGCTATTGTTACTTGTATTCTCTTCAGCCTCATTCCAACTCAAACCCTCATCACTAGTAAAAGACTAAGCTTTCATGTTTTATCTACCGTGAGGACAGCCCTAACATCTACCCCAAAGTTAATCACCTCTTCCTCAGTGCTACTGATGCATCCTTGTGCCCTCTTTTATAACACTAATCACATAATATTGTAATTACTGAGAGTATAGGACTCCCCATCTTAAGTTTTTAAATAAAATGTCCTGTTTACCTAATTTCCTTGATGACTAGTATACATAATAGGGATCACTAGCATTTGTTGAATGAATAAATAGGAAGAAAATTGCAAACGAGCTCATAAGAACTAAAAAACATTCTATAGCAATCTTTAAATGTCTGAAGGGTGATCATGTAAAATGATTTATTCTTTGTGGTTCTAAAGGGCACATTGGAACCAGGAACATTAGAAAGAGATACACTGTGCTTCAACATAAAGAATCTTCTAACAATTAATCATCTCAATAGGCTGCCTTAAGGAAACAGCTCCACGGCAGTAAAAGAATTCATATAAGGCTAAATACATCTATCAGGTATCTAAGCCCTCTAAGAACAATACGGCAGACACTTAGCTCTAGGGTGATTGTTGGTGCTTTGCTTTGTTTACATTTTACTCATGTCTGACCTAGAAGTACTTCCTGAACTGATGATATGCATGACAGAATTTGTCTTCCAGTAGCACTGGTGGAGACCTGATGCAGACCAAGGTAATTGTCTCTTTTTCCCTATGTAGTATTATGCTTCCATTAAATGGACAAATAAATCCAAAGATTGTATTTCAGTGGTGTTACAGAAGAGTAAAACAATCTTACCTACGCATCAAAATTACGGGGCTAGTTGTTATTTTACTTAAGAAAATGTTTATACTGGTTACCTTTTTTTTACAGTAGACAAGCAATATAGTGGTTATCTTCCAAAATTTTTCCTCATGCAGTATAGTTCTCAGTTATACTATTTGTAAGCCCAGTTTTAAAAGTTAATCCTTATCCTAGTATTACCCCACCACAAGCTCAACATGCTGGGCTCAGGTGATCCTTCTACCTCAGCTGTGGTGGTGCGCACCACCACACCTGGCTAATTTTTTGATTTATTGTAGAGACAAAGTCTCATCAAGTTGGGCTCAGGCTGGTCTTGAACCCTTGAGCTCAGGCAATCCTCTTGCCTCCCCCTCCCAAAGTGTTGGGATTACAGGCTTGAGACACCACACTCAGCCTTATCCCTAGTATTCTTGATAGTATTACTGTGCTTCTGGGAATAGATCACAAAGACTGACAGCATCCTCTAGTTATCTGTTCAACATTGTGCCTGTTACCTTATATAATAATTACCAGCCAGGTGCAGTGGCTCACATCTGTAATCCCAGCACTTTGGGAGGTTAAGGCGAGAGGACTGTCTAAGCCCAGAGGTTAAAGACCAGCCTGGGCAGAATGGCGAGACCTTGTCTCTAAGATAAATTAAAAATATTGGCTGGGTGTGACAGTGCACACCTGTAGTTCCAGCTACCTGAAAGGCTGAAGCAGAAGGATCACCTGAGCCCAGCAGGTCGAGGCTGCAGTGGCCATGAGAGTGCCACAGCACTCCGGCCTGGGCAACAGAGTAAGACTCCAACTCCAAAAAATAAAATAATAATTACCTATCAGAAGTTTTATTTGATTAGTCTAAATAACAAATGTTGGTAACCAACACACAATTCTGAATCACAACAAATCCTCTGTCTTCCAAATAATATTCATGTATCGTCAGTCTCTCTGATTCTAGGTAGTATCAGCAAAGTGACAAAGTCACTGAGGGCAGGGACGCCAAGAGCTATGTAGGTAAATATGCAACTTAAATTATATCACTCTTCAAAAATACAGAAACCACTTATTCAGTTGGGATCTTTTGCTTTTCTAAGACTTCAATAACTTACTTTAGAACTCAAATTTCTATATAGTATACCTTCCTGGTAACAAACAATGGATTTTTTCCCTGTGGGTGAGTGGGATTTTAATTCCATTTGCTAGATTTACTCTGGTGCTTGCAGGAGAAAATTTCCTCTCCTTTTAGTACTGGAACTCAAACAAGAATATACTGTGTGCAACTTTACACTGCATTTTTCTTACCCTTTGATACATGTACTTTTAAATGCCTGAAACTATCACACTATCAACCTAAACTTTTAGAGTCTAAAGTGAACTGTATATATACAACCTATTATTAAAAAATATTTTAGGCCAGGTGCAGTGGCTCACACCATTAATCTCAGCACTTTGGGAGGCCGAGGAAGGAGGACAGCTCAAGCCCAGGAGTTCGAGACCAACCTGGGCAACAAAGTGAGACCCTGTCTCTACAAAAATTACAAAAACTAGCTTGGCACAATGGCACACGCCTGTAGTCTCAGCTACTCAAGAAACTGAGGCAAAAGGATCACCTGAGCCCAGGAAGTCTAGGTTGCGATGAACCATGATTGCACCACTGCACTCCAACCTGGGCAACAGAGTGAGACACTGATTTAAAAAAAAAAATTTTTTTTTAGTTGCACAATATGGCTTGTTAAGAAGCCATCGGTGAATGAGGCATTTGGGAAGTTAAAAAGGAGAGTCACAGAAGATACTTTTAAAAATAAGCGGCTAGAAACACCAGAAAGGCACTGAGGTAGGCCAAGTGGAAAAGTCAGAAAGACATGGAAATAATCTGTGGTAATACTCTGAAGCCAGTGGGCCAAAGTACTAACTGCAGGGCTAACTTCCACCAAACATTTATTATCTGCCACAATGTTTCTCTCTACAAACCTCTTCAAACTCATTCTCTAACAGTTTCTCACGTCTCTAACCATACTTCTAAATCCTTCCATTTTCTTTATTGTCTTCTCACAACCTTAATAGGAAAAATGTGGAAACAAAGTATTTATCTTTAGTTTTATATTCTTTGTCCTGCTTTTCAAAAGCAGATAATGTGAGCATTTTATGTTTTCTAACAAGAAAAGTAAACTATTACAGTTCTTGAATAATTTTTTCCTGGAAAAATAAAGTATTTCCCCTACTTGACTACAAGATGGCTACAAACAGATTAGATGAAAATCAGATTTGGAAATTCTAAATAATGTCCAATGTATGATGGGTAGTTACACATTACAGTATTTGGGAAAATATGAGAAAACAGACATAATTTGATTTCACAACTCTCATGTTCAGTTCCAAATTTAAAATGGTTTAATCTGTGTGGGGTTAGAGAAAGGCAGGTGAAAATACTTTTTAACAAAGTTCCTAACATAAAATTCAAATTAAAAAGAAAATGAAAAGTAAATTCAAAGGTTAGTTAAACACATCATCAATTTTACTCTCAAACTGACTCCAAGGAAGAGCGTGACTTGTAGCTTGGCTTCCTAAGGTAAACTTCTCTTAATTGCAGGAAAGAGCCTGCTGAAAACCCAGACAGTCACAGTTTCCCTTGCTTTCTTCTTTTGGACACAGAAATAAGAAGTGCAAGAAAGGCTGAAGCAGCAAATTTTGGAGGAGAGAAAGTCATGTGCAATGTGCAGGATTTCTTCTTAAAGGCATGGAAAAGAATTACAACTAGCAGCAGAAGGAAGGAAAGTTAACACCTTTCTCTAATAAGCTATAAATAAGAAAAGTAAAGTTATGCTGCCACATTGAGGAGAATGCTGGAAGGCGTTACAAATTAAAACTTTCACAAAACAGGCAAGCATGGCTACCCAAACAGCATAAAATGAAAATAAAAGACCTTTCCCATCAATAAAAAGGAAGCTAAGATTTAATTAAGCAGAGATCATTTTTCAACCTAGTAAGGCGAGCAAAGTACTTTTATTTTTGTACGTTTCTCTGTTCTCTATTATATCTGTTTATACACATCAATTAGATAATACCTAAATATGACCCAATTTTAAATCATCAAAGCAATGCGAGTTATAAATATGTGTTGTATCTTCTTTCAGTTATCACCTGAGGAGTTGCCACCTATTAACTTAGGCCAATATTTCAGTGACTACAGTCTGGGAACCACATGTATCAGAATCACTTGAGGGCTCTTTTAAAATGTTGAATTCCTGGTGAATCCCACCCAAGATCTACTGAGTCAAAAGTGGGGCCCCAAGGAAGCAGCAGTCTTAACCTTCCCCCTTTCCAGGTAATTTTATTTCTATTTAACTTTAAAAAAAAAATTTGAGTCAGGGTCTCGCTCTGCGCCCAGGCTGGAGTGCAGTGGCATGATCACAACTGGGCTCAGGTGATCCTTCCATCTCAGCATCCTAAGGTGGGAAGCATCCTGTAGCTGGGACTATAGGCATATACTACCACACTCAGCTAACTTTTTTATTTTTGTAGAGACGAGGTTTCACTATGTTGCCTAGGCCGGTCTCGAACTTTGGCGCTCAAGCAATCCTCCGGCCTCAGCCTCCCAAAGTGCTGGGATTACAGGCATGAGTCACCACACCCAGCCCCTTTCAGATAATTTTAAACACTAAAGTTTAAGAATCACTACATTAGGTTCCAAGCAACTATCAACCAAAACTATCCGGGGACAATTTTAATGTAGCTAACAGTTCCTAGGGAGAAATAAGCAGTCTCAAAAAGGACACACTTTCCCTTTGTGAATACATTTAGAGATGGATAACAGATGTATCGCCTCAAAAATCTCCAAATGTTTCCACCCTTTCCCAAAACCTTCCTACCACAACATACGACGTATGAAATGTAGGAGTAAGCCAAGTTAAACATTTCATGAACTTACACTAAAAAGTTGGCTTCGCCTGTATATAAAGGTTCCTTAAAACAATAAAAGATACAAATATTTTAATCTTTCTCAACATTCCTTCCTTTCAGTTCCTTCTCAGATTTACTTTTTAGTCAAAGCTTCAAGACTTCTGGAAATTTTATATCACTACACCAGAATCCATTTTAACACTCATCCGATCCCAAGTACAAATTGCTTAAAAATCTCCTACTGCATAAATTGTGTAATTTTTCGTCAGACAGTACAAAAAATTCATTCCAGTATCTTCCTTTCTTCAAATCAGTGAATTTAGTGGTGGAATTGGGGAAAGGATGATAATAGTCTTGCTATAGTCTGAATAACAACATTTTTTTTTTTTGAGTTGGACTCACTCTGTCACCCAGACTGGAGTGCAGTGACCACTCCCAGCCACCACAGGCTGGGCTCTGGCGATCCTTCCGCCTCAGCCTTCCTAGTAGCTGGAACTACAGGCACGTGTCATCACACCCAGCTCATTTTTTATTTATTATAGAGATGAGGTCTCGCCAAGTTGCCCAGGCGGGTCTCGAACCCGCGGGCTCAGGCAATCCACTCACCTCAGCCTCCCAAAGTGCGGGATTACAGGCTGAGCCACTGAGCCCAGCTTGAATAACAACATTTGAATCCTCACGAGATATGGCACATAATAAATACAAAGCATGTGGAATTACCTCATTTAAGCTTCATGACAATTCATGAGGTAGACATTATTATGTCCACTGTATGAATGAGTTGCCTAAGGTGCAAAGAGGTCCAGAATTACACAGCTAGTAATCTAATTCAAACCCAGGCAGCCAACTCCATGGGGTGTCAGTCTGTCACCCAGGCCTCAAACTCCTGGGCTTGCAGGATCCTCTCAAATAGCTCAGCCTCCCAAATAGCTGGAACTACAGGTGTGTGCCACACCTGGCAAATTTTTTAATATTTTGTAGCAATGAGGTCTCACTATGCTGTCCAGGCTGATCTCAAATTCCTGGCCTCAAGTGATCCTCCTGCCTCAGGCTCCCAAAGCACAGGCATAAGTCACTGTGCCAAGCCCAGTACCAGCATTTTAGCCACCATACCATGCTATAATTTGAAGATGCCACCTACGATTAAGCAATCCACTAAAACCCAGCTGGCAATATGATCAGTTGGGAGCAACTTCCTAAAGATGCAAATTCACCTGCTGAAAGTAGGTTCTGAACTTGACTAGGTGGAGGGTGAGGTTTAGAGAATCTAATTTTTTTAAATGCGGTTTTCGGTGACATTGAAGTATACCAAGGACTAGAAACTACTGGCCTAGTTCACCAAACTGGAACACTGGCAACCTCCAAGAAATAATTCATGGTCTGGAAGCTAAAGTATTAAATTCCAGTTGACTGATTAACTGAATTTACTTATTACCCTATTCTCGCCCTCTCTTTCTCTCTCCCTCCCACATCCCTCACCTGGTTCCCCCAAAAAAAAAGAAAAAAATATGGATCTAGAATTTGCTAGAGAAAAAATACTGGAGATGCTAGTCTGTATCATCTTCACAAGAGAAACTGAACAAAGATTGCTTGTGTTTTTAGCATTACTCTAAGGCAAAGTTAGAGCTTTACTAAAAGAAACATGCAAGGTAGAATTTAGAGCTGAAGGGGATAGTTCTCTCTCTGGAAACCCTCTCATTTTACAGATAAAAAAACATAGTTTTTTTTAAAGCGTCTTCCTTAGTTCACATCTGTAATATTAAGCCAGTACATACTTGAGGTTTACTATTGTGTGCAACAGAATTGTGTAATATATCATAGTATATTAGAACGGGAAGGGACTCTGAATCTCCCAATTTCATAGATGAGGAAGCTGAAGTCCAGAAACTCAGTGATTTGCCTAAGATCACACAATTATTTAATGCCAGAATAAGCTGCCTAGGACAAAGGCCACATTTCATCTCTCTCAAACATAGTTGTTTTTTTTTTTTTTACCACATCAAAAGCTATAGGCTTTTGTTCTTAAACTTACGATAATTCACAGAAATCAGCACATTAGCTTCAAGTCTCAGGAACAGATCAAAACTCTAGCTGTAACTCATATTAATTAGCTATCTGACTTTGGGCAAATAACCATAAAATAAAATAAAAAATAGGTCAAAGGACTACTTCAAGAATAAAAAAAAACTTGTCAAGAAACCACATATGAAAATATTTTATAATATGTGAAATTATGTAGAATGAAGATATACACATTCATGTTTTTGTCCAGAGGCAAACGGGTACTGATTAACTCTCGCAAATGATGCTCCCAAATAGTGTGCAATAAAAGCTTTGAAAATCATTACCCTTGTCTAACTCACTTCCACCTTGCTAGATCATATCTAGTAAACAAAAGATAACTCTGTTAACAGCATTGTCAGTTTTCCACAGAGTAATAAAACGTGAATAAGGTGATCCTGAAGCTCCTTCCACTTCAAACATCTCTGACTTTACAGTAAAACATATCCACTTCCCAAATAAAAAACCTTTTAGTCAAAATGTCCACACCAACTTACGTGTGAAGTTTAATTAATAGTATTGAACAAATGTTAGTTCCTTAGTTGTGACAACTGTACCACAGTAATGTGATATTAACAACAGGGGAACCAGGTGAGGGATGTGGGAACTCTCAGTGCTATCTCTGCAACTTTTCTGTAAACCTAGAACTAATCTAAAACAAAAGTTTATTTAAAAATAATAATAGACCGGGCTCGGTGGCTCAGCCTGTAATCCCAGCACTTTGGGAGGCCAAGGCGAGTGGATTTCCTGAGCCCACAGGTTGGAGACCAGCTCGGGCAACTTGGCAAGACTTCGTCTCTACAATAAATAAATAAAAAATTAGCCGGGTGTGGTAGCACACACACCTGTAGTTCCAGCTACTTGGAAGGCTGAGGCAGAAAGATCGCCTTAGCCCAGCAGGTGGAGGCTGCGGTGGCCGTGAGCATGCCACTGCACTCCAGCCTGGGAGACAGAGTGAGACTCCGACTCAAAAATAATAATAATAATAATAATAATCTCTATGCCCATTTTGGACAGCTCAGAGATTTCTATCAAACAAATAACTCCAAATTAATATTACAATTAAAAATGTTAATTTAGTTTAGCACTAAATAATAATACAACAAAGATAATACAAACAAGAATATGCTTGTAAAAAACAAAAATAATATATTTGAGTGCTTAAATTATCCCACAAAATTTGGTGTTTTCCAATACTTTCTTATCTAATTCATATCCAGGTTATCACATGTGTGATAATAAAAATAGGAAAAAAAATAATAATAATAAATAATAATGAGACAAATCACAAATTTCTAAGGTGAAGTCCTTGAACCAATGCTGGATTTCCAAAAGTTTAGTGCAGATCCCTAGAGTGTTGTTTTGGGTTTTTTTTTTTAAAGAAATACTAGACTTGAGGTGGGGGAAGGGTCAGACACAGAGAAAAAGAATACAAAAGGCTCTTCAGCCACTGCTCCCCAATTTAGTATTATAATGGTAGTTCACAAC
>CAUYQG010282587.1:0-12794 GCA_963574415.1 Tarsius wallacei | reverse complement strand
CCCGGCTGATTTTTTTATTTATTGTAGAGATGAGGTCTCGCTTGCCCAGGCGGGTCTCGAACCCGCGGGCTCAGGCAATCCACTCACCTCAGCCTCCCAAAGGCGCGGGATTACAGGCTGAGCCACCGAGCCCGGCTATTTTGTGGATTTTTTCCTCAAAGAACCAAACTTTGGTTTTGTAATTTTCTCTGTTTTTTATTCTCTATGTTATTTAGTTCTCCTATAATGTATTATCTCCTTCTTACTGCTAGATTTGAATTTAGTTTCCTTTTTCTTTCCAGTATCTAGAAATGGGAGTTTATGTTGTTGTTTTGAGATCTTTCTTCTTTTTCAATATATGTGTTTCACAGCTATAAATTTCCCTCTAATCATTGCTTTGCTGCATTCCAAAAATTTTAGTTTGTTACTTTTTGTTTTCATTTACCTCAAAGTAGCTTGTACTTTTCCTTAAGATTTCTTTGATCCACTGGTGACTTAGGAATATGTTGCTTAATTTCCACATTTTTTGTGAATTTTTCAAATTTCCTTCTGTTATGGATTTTTTTTTTTTTCCTTTTTGGGTTGAAGTCCCCCTCTGTCACCCATGCTGCAGTACGGTGGCACTGTCACAGCTATTGCAGCCTTGACCTGCTGGGCTCAGGCATTCCTTCTGCCTCAGCCTTCTAAGTAGCTGGAACTACAGGTGCACCACCACACCCAGCTAACTTTTTTATTTATTGTAGAGACAAGGTCTCGCCAAGTTGCACAGGTTGGTCTTGAACCCCTGGCCTCAGGCAATCCTCTCACCTCCACCTCCCAAAGTGCTGGGATTATAGGCATGAGGCACTGCGCCTGGCCACTGATTTCTAATTTAATTCCATTGTGCTTAGAAAATATACTTTGGAGGATTTTATTCCTTTTAATTTATTTAGGCTTGTTTTATGGCCTAGCATATGTTCTGTGCTAGAGAGTGTTCCAGATGTGTTTGAATAGAATATATATTATGTTGTTAAAAGTGTCCTATAGACATTTGTTAGGTACGGTGTTGTATAGTATTGTTCAAGTCTTCTATTCCCTTTTTAATCTTTTGTCTAGTTGTTCTATCTATCCATTACTGAAATTGAAGCATTAAAGTCTCCGCCTATTACTACCAAATTTTCTTTTTTCTTTTTCTTTTTCATTTTCTTTTTTTTTGAGTTGGAGTCTCACTCTGTTGCCCAGACTGGAGTGCAGTGGCACACTCACGGCTACCCCAGCCTCCACCTGCTGGGCTCAGGCAATCCTTCCACTTCAGCCTTCCAAGTAGCTGGAACTATAGGCATGCACTACCACCTCCAGCTAATTTTTTTGATTTATTGTAGAGACGAGGTCTCTCCAAGTTGCCCAGGCTGGTCTCGAACCCCTAGGCTCAGGCAATCCTCTCGCCTTGGCCTCCCAAAGTGCTGGGATTACAGGCATAAGACCATGCCTGGCTACTACTGAATTTTCTGTAACTTTCCTCAAGTCTGTCAGTTTTTGTTTCAAATACTTTTGGGATCTGTTTTTAGGTATATATATGTTAATAATTGTTATAATTGTCTGACAGATTAACGTTTTGTCATTATAAAACGTCCCTGTAGGTAGGGCTCAGTGGCTCAGCCTATAATCCCAGATCTTTGGGAGGTCAAGACAAGTGGATTGCCTGAGCCCGCTGGTTCAAGACCAGCCCAGGCAACTTGGCGAGACCTCGTCTGTACAATGTAATTAAAAAATTAGCCAGACAGGATAGCATGCACCTGTAGTTCCAGCTGCTTGGAAGCTGAGAAAAAAGGATCACCGGAGCCCGGCAGGTCAACGCTGGGGTGGCCGTGAGTGTGCTACTGCACTCCAGCCTGGGTGACAGAGTGAGATTCCAACTAAATAAATAAATAAATAATAGATTCCTTTTTATCTTTAGTAATAATTTTTGTCCTAAAGTCTATTGTGTTTTATATGTGTATAGCCATTCCAGCTCACTAGCAGTTACTGTTTCCATTATTTATCTTTTTCTATCCTTTCACTTCAATCTATTTGGATCTAAAATGTGTCTCTTGTAGACAGCATATAGTTTGATAATGTCTTTTAAATCCATTCTGCAAATTTCTGCCTTTCAATTGGAGTCTTTAATTCATTTACATTTGATGTAATTATACGTAAGATACAATTTTGTGCAATTTTGTATTGTTTTCTTTTTGTTGTTGTTCCTTTATTCCTCCATTATTGTCTTCCTTTGTGTTATGTAGATATTTCCTAGTATACAATTCTCATTTTCTTTTTTGTTTGTTTGCTTTGGCTTTTTTGCTGCTGTTGTTTTTAGTCAAGGTCTGACTCGGTCTTCCAGGCTGGAGTGCAGTGGCACAATCGTGTCTCACCGCAGCTTCAACCTCCTGGGCTCACGTGATCCCTCCACCTCAGCTTCCCAATTGGTTGGGACTACAGGTGTGTGCTGCCACGCCCAGCTAATTATTTATTTATTTATTTCCTTATTTATTTTAGAGACAAGGTCTCACTATGTTGCCTAGGCTGGTCTAAACTACCGGGCTCAAGTGATTCTCGCACCTCAGCCTCCCAAAATGCTGGGATTACAGATGTGAGTCATCATGCTTGGCTTGTATTTTTTAATATATATTTTTGAGTTATTTTCTTAGTTCTCTTTAGGATTACTATCAGCATCTTAACTTATAAAATGATAGTTTAGACTAATGTTAACTTAATTTCAAGTCTACACAGAAATGTTGATTCTATTTACCTCTCTGTTCCCTTCCCCCTTCTTGGTGTCATTATCGTACAAGTTACATCTTGATACATTGTATGCCCATCAGCACAGGTTTATGATCATTCCTTTGTGCAGTTATCTTTTGAATCAGGTGAAGAAAGGTAAAATTAAAACAAAAATACATATGTACTGTTTTTTATATTAACCTTTATAGTCGGCTTACATAGTTTGACATGTGCCCCAAAGATGAAACTAGCTACAATTCTTCACCTTTACTCAGTTCGGAACCTTCATTTTCTTATTTTTGTATGATTCATTGACAATTTTTAAAATATCTTGTGTGTGTATATGTGTGTGCACACGTATGGGTGTTTATCCAACACTTGAGGCTATGGTGGTAGGGTCAGTCAAGAAAGTTGGTTTCTCCGTAGTTCCAGAAAATGAGATGAAACTTTGATTCTTTTGATTAAGCATTATTGAGAACTTTTCATTAAACACTGTTGGGAAAAGAGATACAGGGATCTTGATCAAGTTTTTCTCCAATTCCTTTATCCTCTGCCCTAAGAAAAGATTCAGTAATATTGTAATTATATCCACACTACTTTTAGTCCTCTGTGAGAAGGTAAATATTTTCAAGCATGTAAGCAGTTCTGAACGCCCAGCTGTTTGCTTTTGGTGACAGATAAAGAGATTTGCACATAATCCTTACCTAAGCTCTGTGGACACAACTGCTTTAAAAACAGCAAGTGTTCCAACCCCTTTGACCTCTTTTGTTATATCCAGTGGGAAAAAAAATATTTTCAGTGATAATATTCAATCATAGTTATTTTATTTAAACTAGATTTGGTGATCATATTCCTCTCTGTTCTGTAAAAGGAATAATAAAATGAAAAATAAGGATATCTTCTGAAAAGAGAGATATACAGTATTACCTATCCATTGTAGGAATTTCTTTCTCTTTCTTGGAAAGATGCACAGAAATCTTAGTAAAACTTACTATTTGGCTATAGCTTATTGGTTTTTATTCTCCTCTCCCCAAGAGAAGTTAGTGTATAATAAATGATGGGGACTTTTTTTTTTTAATGTGCAATGGTGCCTCAGGAGAGTTAAACAAAATAGATATTAGAACAAACACTGTTTTGCTCTTGTTATGTTTCTCACAAAAATTTCTGTCATTATTTTAAATGTCAAGCAAGGCCTTTCATCTCATCATAGTGATAAGCTCTTGGAGGGGGTCAATCTTTGGAATAGAATTAGTTAGAAGAATCTTTTTTTTTTTTTCCTTGTCATCCAGGCTGAAGTGCAGTGATGTGACCTTGGCTCACTGCAGCCTCAACTTCCTGGGTTCAAGGGTTCCTTCTCCCTCAGACTCCCAAGTAGCTAGGACTACAGGCACACACCACCATACCCAGCTATTTTTTAATTTTTATTTATTTATTTATTTATTTATTTATTTTGGCAGAGAAAAGGTCTTACTGTGTTTCCCAGATCGGTCTTTACTTGCTTTGTTTTCATGTCAGTAAATGTCAAACATATTCCACATAATTCATTCTCAAGCCCATGACAGACATTGCTAATACATCATGACATTTCATTCCACTAAGTCCTGCTTCCATCTTGGCATCCTTGATGGTATAGAGCTCAAGCAGCCACCACCAACTGATTAGAGTTAAGAGTGAAGAACAATAAAGTGGAACCTATCTGTGTCCTTGTTCAAAGAGCCATTCAGGTCAAGCTCTCAGGTCAGGTAAGGATGTTTTTTTCAAGATCCAGACTAGCTCACCACAGTTTTGAATTAGTGTTGGAAGCCACAGTCATAGCAAAGTCTTGCTTGTTTTTGCTTTGCAACAAGTGTTCTTCTTAGGCTGCAAGTGATGAGTCCATTTGGGTGTGAGTGGATCATTTGAAAAAAATACAGTCTTAATTCTTCTTATACTCCACTACAGAGATAAATTAAGTAAACCAAAGGAAAGAAGACAAAAAGCAGAATAAAGAGCAAAGGAATAATTAATAAATTAACAAGCAGGAAAAGAATAAATACATGAATTCATAAAATTTCTAGATAATTCTTTTTAAAGACCAAGAACTTAGATAAATTTCTGTTAAGCTTAATCATAAAATTAAGAAAACATGGAAACAAAATATTGGAAATAAGAAAAGAGATCCAACCAAGTATATGAAGATTTTTAAATTATAAATGAAATGTATATATAAATATAGTAACTTGAAAATATGATTGAAGTGAATGATTTTTGACAATATCAATAAATAAAACCAACTTACAAATAACTACAACATCAAAATAAATTAATAACATAAAAAAAGAATGGCGATCAATGTTTTAAACCCAAAAAAACCAAGGCCAAGCAGTTTTTGTTGTTGTTGTTTTTGAGTCAGAGTCTCACTCTGTTGCCCAGGCTGGAGTGCAGTGGCAAGCTCACGGCCACCGCAGCTCGACCTGCCGGGCTTAGGCTCTCCTTCCGCCTCAGCCTTCCGAGTAGCTGGAACTACAGGCGTGCGCCACCACGCCTGGCAAATTTTTTGATTTGTTGTAGAGACGACGTCTCGCCAAGTTGCCCAGGAAGTAACTATCAAACAGAAATGGCAAGGGTGGCCGGACGCAGTGACTCAAGCCTGTAATCCCAGCCCTTTGGGGGGCCAAGACGAGAGGATTGTCTGAACCCGCGGGTTCGAGACCTGCCCGGGCAACATGGTGAGACCGCGTCTCTACAATAAATCAAAAATTAGCCGGGCGTGGTAGCACGCACCTGTAGTTCCAGCTACTTGGAAGGCTGAGGAGAAAGGATCGTCGAAGCCCAGCAGGTCGAGGCTGCGGTGGCCGGGAGCATCGCCAGCCTGGGCAGTGGAGTGAGACTCCAACTCAAAAAATAAAAATCAACTCATAATTGATGCCTAGTAAAAGCACTGTATACCCCTTAAGATATAGCATTGTTGAAAAAATAAAACATGTCTGAATCCTAAAAAAAAAAAAAATTAGAAATGCAAGGCTAGTTCAGCATTAGAAAATATTCAAATATAATTGATTACTTTCATAAATCAAAGGAGAATCATTGTTATAAGTGATGAAAACATATTTGGTAAAATTCAGCATTTCTGAGATGCACTTTTACCCAACTTTCTATTCTGAAGTTTTTCAAATCTACAGAAAAATTGAAAGAATGGTACAATGAATACCCATGTATTCTTCACATAAATTCACAAATTGTTATAATATTTTGCCACATTTGCTTTCTCTCTGTGTGTGTATTATTTGTAGGTAGATAGAAATACATATACAGAAATATACATTTTCTATTTGCTGACTCATTTGGAATTAAGTTTCAGATATAGTTTTACACTTTACCTCAAAATACTTTACCGTGTATGTGTTTTTTTTTTTTTTAAGATGGGAAAATACAGTTTATTTGGAAAGTAGATTAGAGAGAGAGAAGATTCACCTCTCCAAGATTGGGGGGGTGACAGAACTTAGCAAAAGAATGGCCTAGCATGTATGTATGTTTTGTTTTGTTTTGTTTTGTTTTTGTTTTGTTTTGTTTTGAGTTGAAGTCTCACTCTATCTCCCATGCTGGACTGCAGTGGCACGCTCTTGGCCACCCCAGCGTCAACCTGCAGGGCTCCAGTGATCCTTCAGGCGTGCGCTACCATGCCCGGCTAATGTTTTGATTTATTGTAGAGATGAGGTCTCGCCAAGTTGCCCGTGGGCTCAGGCAATCCCCTCACCTTGGCTTCCCAAAGTGCTGGGATTATAGGCTTGAGCCACCACGCCTGGCCAGCATGCATGTTTTAAGAACACAGACTTCTACAAAACCAAAATACTGTTACCACACCTAAGAAAAGTTAACAATTTCGCCAAATTGTTTAATAAACAGTTCATATTCAAATTTCCCCAAAGTTGCTTTTATAGGTGTTATTAGTTTTTTATTTGCCCAACTGAGGGGCCAGTCAAGGCTCAAGTTTTATGGTTACTTTTTAACTGTTTCCTGATAAGCACTTACAAAAAAAATTAAAAGCCTATTTCCTTCATCTGGGTTTCAGCAATTGCTCATCTCAAACCAATAGCCAACATTATATAGATGGGATAAGGATTAAAAAATAACACATTTGTAAATACTGGAAGAACTATAGATAAATATGTACATAAAACCATAAATACTTGGGTTGGGAAGGGTTTTCTAACTATGGCAACAAAGATAGAAAAATAAAACATACTGAAATATTTGTCTATTATACAATTGTATAGTATCACACAAGTAAAAATATATGTGTGGTTAAAAAGGCCATGAACCCTGCATCAATATTAATCATGGCCAGGAAAACAGGGTCACATAACACAGCCAAGACCTACGGTAACCACCTGCCTGGATAGAAGGGGTAAGGTCCCAGGAAGGAATCTGTAAGCCTGGCGGCTATTCCAAGAATCACAAACTCCACAGTCATTGAAGAGAGTGAACATTTGTCCCAGATTCTGACAAAATCTTAAATATCATTCTTAATTTTAATACTGGTGTAAGTTTTCATATTTTCTCTCATTCTTGAGGTTTTTTAAAATAGGAAATTGACAAGAGTTTTGGCATCTGGCTATATGTCAATTTTTGAAACCAAAAGACATAAACATTTTATTTTATCTTTATCAAAGTTATGTACCTAAGCAAACACATTATTTCTTCCTCATAATCAATACATTATGGGTATTATTTTGAACAAATGATTAGCTGTTAGATCAGTTAAGACTAAGGAAAAAAAGTTTTTATTTTGCCTTCATTTACTCATTCTCTGATGCTTTTTCTTTCTTTATGTAGATCCAAGTTTCTGACCTTGGTCATTTTTCTTATCTCTGTTAACTTTCTTTCAGAGCAGGTCTACTGACAGCACATGTCCCCATTTGTTGTTTGTCTGAGAAAGCCTTTACTTCTTCACTTTTGAAGGATAATTTTGCAGGGTACTGATTTTTGACTTGGTAGTATTTTGTTTATTTACTTATTTTTCCTCTCAACACTAAATGTTTGACTCCACTCTCCTGTTGTTTGCAGAGTTTCTATGGAGAAGTCAGATTAATTCTTATCTTGGCTCCTGTATGGGTAAGGTGTTTCTTTCCTCCAGCTTCTTTCAGATTTTTCTTTTCTTTGATTTTCTGAAGTTTGGAAATGATATACCTAAGTATGGCTTTTTGTTTGTTTTTGAGTCAGAGTCTCACTCCGTCGTCCAGGCTGGTGGGCAGTGGCACACTCACGGCCACCCCAGCTTCGACCTGCTGGGCTCTGGCAATCCTTCTAAGTATAGTTTTTGACATTCATCCTGCTTGGGGTTATCTGAGCTCCCTGAATCTGCAGTTCCGTGTCTGACAATTATTTGGGAAAATGCTTAGTCATTATTGCTTCAAATATTTCTCTGTTCTTTATTCCCTTTCCTCTTCTTCTGGTGTTCCCACTATACATATGTTACAGCTTTTGTAGTTGGCTCACAGTTTTCCGATATTCTGTTCTGTTTTTCCAGTCTTTCTTCTCTTTGCTTTTCAGTTTTAGAAGTTTCTATTCTCAGGTTCCACCATTCTTTCCTTAGCTGTATTCAGTCTACTAATGAGCCCATTGAAAGTATTCATTCTGTTACGTGGTTTTGATCGCTAGCATTTATTCTTATCCTTTCATAGAATTTCCATCTCTCTGCTTACATCATCAGTCTGCTAGTTTCATCAAAATTATACATGTACAGAGGTACCTGGTGACACCAGTTATTGTGCCATAAAGTGTAATTGGGTCCTGAATTGAAAGATTTTTCTACCTTTTACAAGCATAATGTCAGATTATCCATGATGTCTTTGCAAGAACAGTGAAAGAATGTGTTCTTACTCTAGCAAAGAAAGCAGTGATACGCATTATTAACACTAAAGTCAAAAACAGAATACCTGGTAATTTACAGAACTCAAATTAATTTTATACACCGTTAACATGTGCTGCCGTATCCATTCTTCTTTACCACTTTTTAATGGATTATATTGAAATCCTACATTCTTTTGTTGGCTGCCTAAATAACATTATAAATTATGATAAGAAGAATCATTGATGGAGTATACACATTTTTATTTCTGTATTTTTTAAAAATGTACAGTATTTTAGACTTGCTGAGATTTGAAGTAATTTGAAATTGCTCTTATGGTCAAAAACCTGAGCCTTTGGTAATTTGCTGTGATAGTAGTCAAGAGCACTTTGAAAAACATACTTTCATGCCTGTGACCTCAGTCAAATGTGAACTGTGGCAGACATCCTCCATCTGCCAGACTCTCTCCACCTACAAGGCTCCTGTCTTCTTCACATGCTGCCCTTTCTTCTTGTGGGTGAGAGTCAATTGCTGGGGTCATAACATCTGGGAGCCGCTCTGCTTTTGATGAGATATGCCTGTCACAGAGTGTATGTCCTTGGTATTCTTCAGCTATTCAAATACTGGATCAGCTAACAGCTGTTCCAGTCATAAAGATGAAATCCTCTGTGCTTACTATCTCTTATAATCTACAAAGTCTTAAAACACTTAGTGATGCTTTACTGCTCCTGCAATAGCTAGATATATCTTTTTGTTCACCTACCAGTTGATTCGCCTCCATTCTTGGCCAGTTCTAATTGTTTTCCTTGAATAATATGAGAAATCTATGAAGCATGGTTTTTCAACATCGGCTCTCTTGACGTTTTGGACTGGAAAATTTCTTCATTATATAGGACAGTCCTGTGCATCATAGCATCTCTGGTCTTTACCCACGAGATCCAGGAGCACACCCCTTCCTTCTGTTGTGACAACCAAAAATGTCTCCAGACATTGCCAAATGTCCCCAGGGAGTGAGAGACAAAAGCATCCCCAACTGAAAACCATTGCTGTAAAGAAAAGTTAAATGTTAGAATGTGTATAAAAGGCCTTATAAACTATATACCTTAGAAATTATTACATTCTTAAACATGTTTTTGCTCATATGTTGTAGACGAATATGAGATACAGTATATAAGCAAAGAGTAGAAAGGTGGTATTTAGGGTGTGTTCTGGTTTATTTTCTGTGTGGAAGTTGCCTTATGAGAAAGGCAGACGGTCTCTAAGGATGTCTCAAAAGAAATTTCTGGTCAGTCTTGGTGACTCACACCTGTAATCCCAGCACCTTGGAAGGTCGAGGCAGGAGGATCGCTCAAGCCCAGGAGTTTGAAACCAGTCTAGGCAACATAGCAAGACCTCATCTTTTTAAGAAAATTTTAAAAATTAGCCTGGCTGGTAGCACATGCCTATAGTCCCAGCTACTGGGGAGGCTGAGGTAGAAGGATTTCTGAGCCCAGGAGGTCAAGGGGTGGTGTACTGTGATCACACCACTGTACTCCAGCCTGGGCAACCGTGAAATTCTGACAGCAGGTTTGACATAGTATAACTCCTGAGTTCTGACACTGTGGAACCTGACCAGAAATATAAACTTAGTTGTTGTTTTTTGTTTGTTTGTTTGTTTGAGTCGGAGTCTCACTCTGTCACCCAGGTTGGAGTGTAGTGGCACACTCACGGCCACCCCATTGTCGACCTGCTGGCCTCTGGAGATCCTTCCACCTCAGCCTTCCAAGTAGCCGGAACTACAGGTGCACGCTACCACACCCAGCTAGTTTTTCATTATAGAGACAAGGTTTCGCCAAGTTGCCCAGGCTGGTGTCCAACATGCGGGCTCAGGCAATCCACTCACTCAGCCTCCCAAAGTGCTGAGATTACAGGCTGAGCCACCGAGCCCGGCCTAAACTTAGTTTTTAAGGTGAAAAGTGGGGAGGGGGTTTCTGCAGCTAGACAGATAGCAAGTAAGTCATCCCAGTCACCCACATCATGACTCTCTCACAACTCACTCTTTGGTCAGGGGGACTAGCCTGTTTGCTGCTTGCTATACAATGTGCTGAGCCTTTGACCCCTATTCCCTCACACGTAGCCCAACCCAATATGTGAGTACCTGCCATCTGGACCACTTACCGCCCCAGGGTATTAAGGGGCAGAGGAGCCAGAATTACCATGCTGATGTTCCCACTGTGTGTTGTGCTGGGAGTAAGAAACTGTCTTGCTCCATCTACTAAGTCTCTTTGTCTACCTTTGTACCTGTAAAGTGGTGGCAAGCCAACCTGGTCGCTGGCTTAGTCGTCTTCTTTGCTGTCTTGTTACTCATTGCCATTCTCCATGAGGTTGGGGCTCCCTGAAACTTGGTTAAGTTTCTTAACTTCCCTGTGCCTCTGTTTCCACATTTTAAAATGGGGATAATAATAGTATTTACTTCTTACAGTTGTTGTGAGGATCAAATAAGCTAATATAAGTTAAGCGCTTAAAACAGGGCCCGGCATGTAATTATGTCAAAATTAATACCACGTTGCTTGGCTCCTTCTTCTTCTATATGTTTATAACTTCCTGGGTTGCCTCCTGAACTCCAAATTCTGTCTTTATTTCACAGTGAAATTTACTTTTCTTTGCCACAGGACACAGCCACATTTTGCAGGGAACATCAGTCTGCAGTCTTTCTTGCCTTCTCTCTCCCCCAAAATCCTCCACTCATTGAACTCCCCCTCCCTCCTTCACTGGAGCAACACAAATTCTTCCCTTTGTCTTTTGTGTAGTAGTTTGGAGATCAACTGCTGTTATCACATGCCCTGAGGGTCTCAGTTTTCAACTCCAGGGGTTTAAGGATTTCCTTCCAATCAAATCTCTCCCCCAAAATGAAATTCTTGTGAATAAAAGTTTCTTCATCATCTTACATAATCAGTTGTGCAATGAATATATTTATTCCTATAGTGGGCTAATATTTTGATATTCAACTCTGTGGTTTTTTCTTAATTCCTCTTACTTCTCCCCACCCCCCCTAAACATCCAAGAAGTGCTAGGGTTTTTGAGATACAAATACAGAGACCATACAGAGAGAACAATTAAATCCTTACCTTGAAGCTCCTGAAAATAAGTCTGTAATGTCCATAGCCAAGAAAAATATCTTAAAAGCCATTGCTTTCAATCATAAGAGCCAGGCGCTTGAAAGAGAAACCTGTTATTTAAATCCCCAAAGTTGGACTTGAAATATCCAAAGCCAACCCCTGAAGGGCCACATACATACATACAATTTGTACCAAAACCATGGAGAGAAGCGTGTGATGTCCTAAGAGCCATGTCCTGCTCAGAAGAAGATCAGAGCTTGACCGGCAGGCAGGAAAGTGAGGATTAGGAAGGATGAAATGAGGGTTCCATCCCACTGGGGCCCAGTCCATCACTTCCTCCCTGAAAGCTCAGTCTTTGCAGAGAGGCAGAATAAGCTCAGGTGCGTTTGAGGCATTCCACAGCAAAAAAAGGAACAGTTGCCCGATTTCCCAGACAACCCCGAGCAACTGTAACCCTCACAGAGGGTCCCTGAGTCCGCCCGGGGCAGGAGGAGAAAGGTGGTGACGATGGCTGGAGCCAGGAATGAGGGCCTGAGGAGTCCTCAGAGCCCCTCACGCCCTAGCAAGGTGCAGGAAAACGCTCTGAGACAGGGCATGGGACATAGATGTGTCTCTGTGATTAAGACAAGAAAGGTTCAGAATTTAGACCTGATAACTGGTGGCATGCAGGGTTCAGCAAAAACAGAGAGTAATGGTCAAGGCATGAGGGAGCAAGTTACAAGGCTAACAAAGACAGAAACCTCCGCGATCTAAACTCATACACACTCACTGCTGATGCCACCATACTACACAAGCATCCTTTTGACTCGGAGGCCATCCAGCAGCAAAAAAACAAAAACAGCAGCTTTGAAGGGTGATTTTAATTATTGGGTAGTTACTCCTAAGTGACTAAGTTTTAAACTGAAAGTGAATGAAGTTATCAGGAAACAAGTGAAAATAGAAGCTCATGTGCTCAGCCAGGTTCAGTCCTAGAGAAATTGTTTAAAATTTTTTACATAGAGAAACTAGGGAGGAGGAGGGGCCAAGATGGCGACCCGGCAGCGTGGTCTGTGAGACCTCCGCAGAAGAGGACACAGAAAGACTCCAGATCTCTCCCAGGGGGCCTGCTCCCCCACACGGAACTTGTCCACGGACACCGCAGAGGCATT
>CAUYQG010282585.1:0-22413 GCA_963574415.1 Tarsius wallacei | reverse complement strand
CACAGCACCCAGATTTCCTCTAATACCATTTCACACTCCAATAAAAGAAGCCAGGACTCCTTGGAAGTTGGCTGACTTTAGGCCTGGGGCAGGGAAGATGCAAGATGAGCCTGGATAATGAACAGTTGTATACCTAACCCTGAATTGTACCTCACATATTTACAATTTAAAAAAATTTAAAAGAAAAAAAGAAAAAATATTTTTACAGCAATTAACAAAAAAAGAAAGAAATGTATACATACGAGCCATGTATATACACATATCTATATTCATTTTTCTATCAAACTGAAGACAGATGACAGATGAGATAGATAGATGATAGGTAGATAGATAGATAGATTCATACTGATATCGCTGACTCTAACATGGCACTTCAACATTCCTTCTAATCTTCCTCTTTTGCTTATTTGTAACTTCTTTGTCTGACAGTGTGCAAAATCTGCTCCCATTATCTACAATTTATTTACTCATTGGTTTAACCATAGTTTACATGTAAAGTAGTTTCCGAATTGCTAACCCTTGCCCCTGTGAGAAACAAATTTACCAACTACAGTACAGTATTTATATGCAGTCTTGTTGTCTTTAGACCTAAAACAGTCAGTCAAAACACTGTTTCCAAAGCTACCTAGTTTCAGAACTCTTCCCTTGCCCCTTGTCTTTTTGTCACAGTTTGAATCCCATCCTGGGATCCCTAAACATCCTAGAGATGATTTTTTAAAATTTACATGCAATGAAGTTCACTCTTTGTGGTGTATGGTTCTATGGGTCTTGACAAATTCATGAAGTCATGTATCCACTACTCCCTAGCACCACAGAGAACAGCTTCACTGACCCCAAGTGGAACTTGTGTTGCTCCTTTGTAGTCAACTTGAACTCTAATTCCTGACAAGCACTGTTTTCCATCCTCATAGTTTTACTTTATGCATAATGTCATATATATGAAATTGTATACTGTGTTGTCTTTGGGATCTGACTTCTTTCATTTAGCAAAATGTGTTCAAGATTCATCCATGTTGCTGAGGAAATCGATACTATACTCTTTTCATTGCTGATTAGTATTTCATTGTATGGTTATACCACAGTCTTCTTATACATTACCAAGTTGAAAGACAACCTGGTTGCCCCCAGTTTTTAGTGACTATGAATAAAGATGCTATAAACATTGGTGAGCTTGTTTTTGTGTGAACATAAGTTTTGATTTGCTTAAACAAATATACAGGAGTGTGACTATTGGTTTATATGATAAGTCTATGTATAACATTAAAAGAAACTGTCAAACTGCTTTCCAAAGTCACTGCACCATTTTGCATTCCCACCAGTGACGAATGAGAGTTTTTATTCTATGTCCTCATCATCATTCAGTGTTGTCTGATTGATTTTAGCAGTTTTAATAGGTAGAAAGTGATAGTTAATTGTAGTTTTAATTTATACTTCCTTAGTGACAACTAATGGTGACTGTCTTTTCATAAGTTCATTTACCATTTGTATAACTTCTTTGATGAAGTGTCTGCTTAAATAATTCACACATTTCATAATTGGGTTGTTTGTTCGTTTATTGTTGAGTTTTAGGAGGTCTTTATTCTGGATGCAAGGTTTTCATCAGACATGTGATTTGTAAATATTTCTCCCAATTTGTGGCTTTTTGTTCTCTTAACAAGTGTCTTTCAACGAGCGAAAGTTTTAAATCTTGAACAAGTTAAATAAATCAGTTATTTCTCACTCATAATTGTGCTTTTGATACTGTATCTAAAAATGCATTTCCAAACCCAAGGCCCTACAGATTTTCTATGTTTATGTCTGGAAATTTTATAGTCTTACTTTTTTAAATTTAGAACTTTGATCCAACTCAAATTAATTTTTAAATAATATATGAGGCACAAGTCCTTCAATATATTTTGTTTTATTTTTATTGTTTCTCACATAGACAGTCAGAGTTACAATGCCATTTGTTGAAAACACCATTATTTTTCCATTGAATTGCATTTGCATCATCATAAAAATTCAGTTGACTACATTTTTGTGGGTCTATTCCTGGGCTCTCTATTCTGTTCTATTGATTTATGTGTCTATTTTGACACCAATACCACTCTGTCTTGATTACTGCAGCTTTGTATTAAGTCTTAAGATGAGGTCGTTTGGGCCCTTTAGTTTTATTATTTTTCTAAATAGTTTTGGCTATTCTAGTCTCCCTGCTTTTCCATACATGTTTTAGGATCGTCTTACTGATATTTTCAAAGCAACTTTCTGGGATTTTGGTTGGGATTCCATTGAATCTGTAGATGAAAGCTTAATAATACTAAATCTTCAAATCTGTGAACATGGTATATATTTTCCATCTATTTAGATCTTCTATTTCATGTTTTATAGTTGTCAAGATATAAATACTGCACATATTTTACTAGATTTAAATTGAAGTATTTCATTTTTGTGTGGACTATTGCAAATGGTATTTTTTAAATTTCAAATTCAATGTTCTCTTCCTGATATATAAGAATAAGAATGGCTTTTTCCATATTTACATTAAATCTTGCAAATTTGCTAAACAGGTGTTTTGTTTTGTGAGTCAGGATCTCACTTTGTTGCCCAGGCTGGAGTGCAATGGCATGCTCACGGCTCACCACTGCCTCAACCTTCTGGGTTCAAGTGATCCTTACATCTCATCTTTCTGAGTAGCTAAGACTACAGGTGCACAATACTACACCTGGCTAATTTTTTTTCTTTTTGTAGAGACAGGGTCTCACTCTGTTGCTTAGGCTTTTCTCAAACTCCTGTCCTCAAGCGATTTTCCTGCCTCAGCTTCCCGTGGTGCTGGGATTACAAGCATGAGATACCATGTCAAGCCTAAACAGATATTTTTGAAGAAGAAAAAGATACTTAACCTGTTCCTATTTTCTCACTGGTTAGTAAAATCTCCATTTCAAAACATTTTGGAAAAGATGCTTGAAGAATAAACATTTTCTCATATTATAGACAGTTCACAAACCAAGACCCATAAATGGCTCCTTAACATAAGAAAAGATGCTCAACTAGCTTGAATTTGAAGCTGTGGTGAGATACCTTGTTTCATCTCTCAGAATGCAAATATTGAAAAGTTTGATAACACTGGGGCTGAATGGGCAGTGGGGAAAGAGCCCCATCTTCTCAATACAAGTCCATGTGGAAGGCCATTTGGCACGATCTAGCAAAATTACAAAATTATTCTCTTTGACCAATTTCATTTCCAGGAATTTATCCTACAGATATCCTTGCAAAAGTAAAAATGACATATGTGCAAAATTATTCATTATAATGTTTATAATAGAAAAATAACTTAAATATGCAACAATACATAATTGGTTACAGATGTTACATCTGCACAATGTAATACTATGTAAACGTTAAAATAGATTTCAGCAAATTTTGCATTATTAGCGAACGGAATTTAAAATAATATAATGCTTAGCTATGTGTAACCAACAATAAACTCTACTAAGATCTCCAGTGAGAATTAATTTCAAATGTATCATTAAATCTGAACATGAAAATACATGGACCTTGAAACCCGCTCTTTATTCATTTGCTAGGTGTTAAACCAAAGTTTTCACAAATGATAAAATCATATTGATCTCACTAAAAATATTTTATTAATAACAATTTAATCATAGCAAGGTAATATGCTATTAATTCAAAATTTTAATTTTAATTTCACCTCTACCTCATCCATTTCTAAAATTTACTTTTGTGTATGTTTATAATTTACATAGCACATTAGCTCAGAGGTCCAGGGGTGTGATTTATAATTTATACCTACTGGGGGTACATGTTTAACTTTCTTGATTGAGGGGATATGTGATAAAATTTGGAGAATTCTGCTTTAGAGAAGAGATCTCATTTGAATGGGAGGCGCTGGCCACATTGTGTAGCAAGGAGTGTTGTTGAGGAGAGAAAGGAAAACAAAAATATCAGTAGAAAAGAGGTAGAGAAAGAAAAAAAGGATGGAGTTACCATTGCCTCAGAACACAAAAGTGCAGGATGTTGCGGCCTTAAGTCCCAAGAAGTAGAATTTTAGCATCTCCAGGCACTTGGATACAAAGGAGTTAAGAATTTTACTTTCTCTAAGACTCTAAAGAAAGGTTCTTGAACACGGAAAAGGTCACCGTGCATTGTAAGAATCAGACATATCTTCAGGGAGTGCAAGAAACTCATGTGAGCTGCCAGTCACTAAGTAAGTAAGTAGGACACTGTTTCTTCCATAGAATTACCTTTGTGATCACTCTCCAGGGCAGGCAACAGGAACTTGCCTTTCAATAAGAACTAAATTACTCTGATGAAGCCATATGCCGCCCCCCCCCCCAAAACCAGCAATGACAACTTTGTGACTGAAAGGACTTAGAACATTATGCTTGGGGCTACTATTGCCGTGGGATTCTGTTTTGACTTGTTTGAGACCAGTAAGAGACTGAGGAAGGGTTGGAAACAATTTTATTTGTAAGCTTTGCGTCTTAAACCCGATTTGTCTGCCTCTCAGCACCTAGCACAATGCTATACACCAGACACTGGTGTGCTTTTCCTGCCAAGGGCCAGATAATAATATTTTAGACTTTGTGGTCTCTACAGTCTCCAACAGAGCTACTCAGCTCCTCCATGGTAGTGGGAAAGCTGACACAGACAACATATTATCAAGTGAATGCAGCTGTGTTTCAATAAAAATTTTGCTTTACAGTCTGGGTGCGGTGTTTATCCTTGCAATCCCAACACTTTGGAAGGCTGAAGTGGGAAGATTGCTTGAACTCAGGAGTTCAAGACCAGCCTAGACAAAATAACAAGATCCCATCTCTACAAAAAAAACCCAAAAAACACAAATTAGCCAGTTGTGGTAACACATACCTGTAGTCCCAGCTACTCCGAAGCCTGAGGCAAGAAGATAGCTTGAGCCCAGGAGTTTGAGGCTTCAGTGAGTTATGACAGTACCACTGCACTTCTGAGTGACAGAGTGGGTGCCTCAAAAAGAAAACAAAAAAAAAAAACAAAAAAACTTTACTTACAAAAGCAAGCTCAGTTTGCCAACTTTTGCTAGTCAGGTATTTAATCTACATTCCCCCATGCCAAATGCAGTCAGTTACCTTGTTGCTTAGTTACTTTAAATCACTCATTGTGACTCCCTACTTTGGCATTGCTGAACACTCAGCAGAGTTTTGGGTCTTTCAAGGGAGAACTCTAGCCCTAAGAACAGAAACTCATAACTTGGGAAATTTCTAGGCAAGTGCAGAAAATGATACCGATGCAAAGATATACGGACATTGGGTTCAGTTTTCTGAACAATTATCAGAAATGTCACTTCATCTCGTCCCAGGATGGTTGTTATAGCTGGGGAAGGTATATTAAGGCAGGAAGAGATTGTGGAAAACCAGTAGTTGGCAAAAGACAGAGCTCTTCACCCTACTCTGAGTTTAAATAATCCAGTTGGGATCTGTTTATCGCCTCTCCACACCCACTACCTGACACTTTTCTCCTCTTGGGACCCATCGTCCCCCATCTCTTGCTCACCTGTCAGATGCCAGACTTTTAGGAGGCCCTGCTGTAGTAGTGGGGTGGGGGAGATAGAAGAACATTGTATTTGCGATATAGGCTTAAAATCTGATATTTTTGAGTAATGCTTCCACATTTGGAAAGATACAAGAAAAGATATAGGGAAGAAAGACAAGGTGCTTAGTCCTTTCTCTTCAATAACCCTCCAAACAATAAAAACGTTCTCCATACAAGTCCCCTGGACTTCATCTCTGGCTGAAATAGGGTGTCTGTTACAGCACATACAGATGACCCTTGAACAACTCAGAGGCTAGGGGCACCTACCCTGCTTGGTCGAAAATCCACACATAACATTTGACTCCTCAAAAACATAACTACTAATAGCCTTTGGCTGACAGGAAGCCTTACAGATAACAAAAGCAACTAATGTATGTTGTATGTTCTATGTATTATATACTGTATTACAATAGCATTAAAGAAAATGGTATTAAGCAAATCATGGGGGCCAGGTGTGGTGGCTCAAACCTATAATCCCAGCACTTTGGGAAACTGAGGCGAGATGATTGCCTGGGCTCAGGGGTTTGAGACCAGCCTGGACAACTTGGCAAGACCTTGTCTTTACAATAAATCCACCCCCCCCCCCAAAAAAAATTAGCCAGGCGTGGTAGCGTGCACCTGTAGTTCCAGCTACTTGGAAGGGCCATACCACTGCCTTTCAGCCTGGGCGACAGAGTAAGTTTCCAACTCGAAAAAAAAAAAAAGAAAAGCACAAGGAAGAGAAAATGTACTCACTGTTCATGAAGTAGTAATGGATCATCATAAAGGTCTTCATCCTTGTCATCATCATGTGGAGTGATTGAGGGGGAGGAGAAAGACAAGGCTGTGATCCTGCTTTCTCAAAGAGGGCAGAAGCAGAAGAAAATCCACGTATGCATGGGTCCCTGTGGTTCAAACCTGTGTTGCTCGAGGGTGAACTATATAAGGAACGTTTTGCCCTTAGAAATTTTTTCTATTCATAGAGTTGAAGTAGGAATCCTAGAAATGTCCCCTGGGTTCCACCTGGGTGTCAGTAAAGGAGGGCGGATTTCTTTTCTGGCTGGATCCTAGGAATGAAGCCATGACTTTAAGGTCCCTGTGTAGAAAAGCACTGATGAAAGTGACTGCAGTCTCATGTCCCTGCTTTGCTTTTCCCTGGTAGGGAGTTCTGAATGATCACAAGTGACAGGAAGCATCTAGGCAGGGCCGTCCATACCTGCAGCTGGCGGGTTTGGGCACAGACGCCATTATAGGGTCAATCAGGATTGTCTGACTCAGTTTCCTGATCTCTGACAGGTTCTACCTCCAACAGACTTCGGGAATGAAGGCTGTGGGCATTTTGGCCCTGATTGGCTGTCTGGTCACAGGTGCTGAGTCCAAAATCTACACTCGCTGCAAACTGGCAAAAATATTTGCAAGAGCTGACCTGGACAATTACATGGGCTTTAGCCTTGGAAACTGTGAGAGATTTTCCCTTCCTGTTCTCTTTCTATCCCTGATCTCCCCTCTGTGACGTTGAAGGTCCCAGCTGGCCACACTCCCTGCTGTTCATTCCCAGCTTGTCCACACTCTACCCCCTGCCTGGGGATGGCTGCTGGGTATTCACCTATGCTCTTCAACCACTGACTTCCCTTCCTTATTCCTGGAGTCCCCTACTTATACCACCAGTAAGAGAAGGGGAAGACAATGTCGTCCCTGCTGACATTGCACAGGAGGATCTGCCTCTTGGCCTAGACTAGGTGGTGCTACTGACTAGGTGCAGCTCTGGGAATGCCACTCCAGCTCTCCTGTGCCCCTCATGTGCCCCTGAGTGCACCACCTGCACTGCCCCCCTTCAAGGCTTGTCCAGGAGGAGGCAATTAGGCAGCATGCATAGATAAGGAAACTGGCTTCTCAGAACAGTCTTTGAGAAACACACCGCTTTCTTTTCCTGAAATTTCTGTCTCTCCCCCTCTAGGGCTCTGCATGGCATACTATGAGAGTCGTTACAACACCACGGCTCAGACGGTCCTGGATGATGGAAGCATTGACTATGGCATTTTCCAGATAAACAGCTTCACGTGGTGCAGACAAGCAAAGCAACAAGAGAGGAACCACTGTCATGTTGCCTGCTCAGGTACAGTTTTGATTTTCCAAAAATGTCATCCTAGGGGACAAAGGCAAGGAAGCTGACAACGGAATGTCCACCCATTTTCTGCTTTAACTAAAATTTGGAATTCAGGTTTGCTAGCAGGTCTCTTCTAGGTCGTTAAGTTATTCCACAGTTCCCCCCAGGTAACACTCAAGATCCAGCATCCTACTTGTTCAAATATGACTTATTCCTTGTGGATTGTTTTTGTTGAGCTCTCCACAACAATAGGGGGATGAACAAATGACTCTCCCACCATTTCTGTACAGACATTTGGTATCTTTAATAAGATGCTTTCCATAAGCAAAGATTTGGTATCTTCAATAAGATGCTTTCCATAAGGAAAACGCTCAGAGGATGCAGTTTGTGCTTCTTTGTGCAGAATGAGACAAATGAATGCACTTTACTTTTCTTACACAGTTAAAATTAAGCTGGAACTCTTTCTAAGTCTCCTACCTAAGTCATTCAAGAAATGCACACGTGCACAGCATTGAGGATAACAAAATGCATCAGACAAGAATCCTGCCTTGCAAAGCCTCTATGCAATGAGGAAAGAGACTATGTGCTTACATGAAGTTAAATAAATGACTGCAGACAGCTGTGGATGAAGTGCTGTGGGCTTCAGAGGAAAGTGATAGTATTAGGAACACCATGCAAAGTTCCGTAGACACAGTGATATTTGCCTTGGGACTTGGAAGATGGATAGAATTTGGATAGAGATAGCACAAAGTCATTGCAGGCCCGGGAAAGAGCAAAAGCAGAGAGATGTGGATGAGAAGGTCTAGGACGTGGACATGGAGGAGTGAGATATTTGTCTTATCTGGAGCAAGGCAGAGGTAAAGAGATCCACAGGAAGTGTGACTGGAAAGACAGACTGCTCCTGAGCATGAAGGGCCTTGGAAGCCAGGCCAGGAGCTTAGACTGATTTCCGCCTACAATTGAAGCCAGTAGAGGTCAGCTAATTCAGCCTTGCGTCAGAAAGGTTCGTCTGTAAGCAGAGTGTGGGTGTATTCAAGAGATCATTTAAGTGCCACTGTAACTCTTGAGGTAAAAGACAGAAATGATGACCCAATGATGGCCACGGCTGGGGACATGGAAAAGAAGGTACTAATGGAAGAGGTCCTGAGCAGGCAGAAGGACAGCACTCAGGAAATGCTGTCTTTGTTTGCAGTCTTAGAATGTAAGCCCCCATGAGGGCAAAGAGTTTTGTCAATTTCATTCCCTGATGTACCCTCAGTGCCTAGAATGGTGTCTGATCATTGTAGAAGCTCAATAAACACTTATTAAATAGATGGATGGGGAGAATGAGAAACAAGGGTGAGGTCAGAGAGTTATAAAATATTATATGGCAGCCTCTTTGGGAGCAGGAAATAAACTGTATTTAATTTTGCTTTGCCACATACAATAATCCCCCCTTATCCAAGAAGGACACCTTCCAAAGTCCTCGGTAGATTCCTGAAACCACAGATAGTACAGAACCCTAGAAACACTAAGGTTTTGTTTTTTTTTCCCTATATATACATACCTATAAAGTTTAACATATAAATTAGGCACAGTAAGAGGTTAACAACAACAATAATAAAATAGAATGACTATAACAATATACTGTAATAAAAGTCATATGAATGTGATTTCTCTCTCTCTCAAAATATGGCATATTAATATAACTAATCGAGCTCGGTTGACCATAACTGGAACCTTGGAGAGCAAAACTGCAAATAACGGGGGACTGCTATATAAGATGATCAGTATAAATGTTTGAATGCATGAATGATTGAGCAATATGTTAATTTATCTAGTAAATTTCCACTACACCTACATTAATACAGAATGGATACTACCTCACGAGGCTGAACTCCCCACTGTTGACCAGCCCTTCATTTAGAAAATTATTTTCTTGGGCCAAAATCTTCCTCCTTATAGAAATGCCATTAGTTCTAGTTTTTCCTTCTGGATTTATTCAAAACAAATTTGCTTTATTTTATACATAGAAAAGTATTAACTGTTTATGAATGATCAATAACTATTTTTCATCTTGTTTCTTATCTTCTGGGCTAAAGCATTCAGTATCTTCACTTCCCTACAGATATGACTTTGGAGTCCTTCCCTGAACTGGTCAATCTCTTTGGCATTCCCTAAGAGCTTGTCAGTTAAATATGGTGATTAGAAATGTGCATTAACCTTCCACAGTGGGCTGAGTAATGGTCTCCTAGAATGTTCTCTTTCTAATCCTGAAAACCTGTGACTATGTTACCTGACATGGCAAAAGGGACTTTGCACATGTAACTAAGGGTCTGCATTTGAGTGGATAGATTATCCTGGACAATATGAGTGGACCCAAAATAATCACAAGAATCCCTAAAATGACAGAATCTTGTCTGGCTGTGGTTAGAGAGAGATCTAACGACAGAAGAAGGAGAGATTCAAAGTGTGAGGGGGACTCGACCCACCAATGCTGGCTATGAAGATGAAGTAAGGAGCCATGAGTCAAGGATTTGAGTGGCCCACAGGAGCTGGAAATGGCCCTTAACTGGCAACCAGCACACAAACAAGAATCTCAATCCTAAACCACGAGGACCTGAATTCTGCCAAAATCCAGATAAGCAAGGAAATGGATCCTCCCCCTGAGCCTCCAGAAAGGAACACAGACTTGCCAGCATCTTGACTTTAGCCTGCAAATTCCTTGTCGCTCATCAACCTGTAGAACTGTAAGACAATGTTATGTTGTTTAAAGCCCCTAAATTTGTGGTGTTTTGTTATAGCAGCAATAGGAACTTAATATACCTCTCCTTTATCTTGATGTCCTACTAAATTAACAACAAAGGGATCTAAGAATCAACAAGATAAAAAGGAATGGATTCACAAAAACAAAGTAAATGGAAGAGGAAACAATACCCTCCCCAAAAAGTTTAGAAGCTGGAAAGAAGGAGGCAGGTGGTGACTAACTCAGTGGTTAGAGAAATATGAATCCTAAACCAGTGGTGGGAAAGCCAAGAAGCAACCATGGAGCCTCAAAAAACTCAGAAATCAGTAGCATCAGCTACTTCTGGAAGTTGGAGAGAAGGCAGGTTAAAAACAGGAGAATCAATTAAAAGTTCAGTTAAGGTGCAGTCAGGCCATCAGACTCCCTCTGTGCCTCCATTCACCTATTGACTGGAAGAATAATGGGACTTTCTCCTCTGGACATAACAAAGTAGGAGTCTCTCAACAAAGAGACCTCAACGACCTGTGAGAGGGAGAGCTGCTGTCTAAAGACACAGAAGATTGGGTTAAAGTTTCCATAGTCCCAACCACCTTTCCACTGAGATCCTGGAATGATGGTAGCTGAGCTAGCCTCTTCAGATGAGAAGATTTTCTTCTAGAAATCTGATCAGATGACATGGAAACAGCTAAAGATTTTGAGTGTGACTCCCCATGAACAAGACTGGTCAAGCCTCCCTACAGTGAGAGCCACAACTGAAAATCCTACCTCTGTGCACAGAGTTTCCATCAGTTTTTTTAGTGTCCCTCTCTTAAAGGTGCAGATAGCCAAGGATAGCCAGAGGAGTATCATTGACAAAGAGATTCCCTGCCAAAAAGATAAAACTGGTTGAAAGCAGAGGTTATGCAAGGAAATGAAAACTTCAGATAAAAAATTATCATCAATATCTTCAGATAGATAAGAGGATGTAAGAAAACAAGATTTTTTTTTAAAAAAAGAACAAATTGCACATTCAAAGAACTGGCTAAAGAGCCCTTGGAAATTAAAAATATTGTAGCAGAAATAGAAAATTTGATAGATTACTTAGAAGATAACATTGAGAAAATCTCTCTAAAAGAAGAATAAAAAAAGAAGTAGATGGAAAATAAGAGAAATGAGAACATAAATGAATATTAAAAAATACGAGTTTAAGCAGGAGAGAAGAGAAACAATATTATGAAATCTTTTTTAAAAATCCGGAATTGAAGGGCATGTGATTCCAATGTATAATTTTCATCACATGACCAGGACAGTACCTTCCCCCATCACAGTTTCAGTTTCAGCAGTTTCAGTTACTTGTGGTCAACTATGAATTAAAAATATATATATTACATGGAAAATTCTAGGAATAAACAATGTATAACCTTTAAGTTGCATGCCATTCTGAATAGCATGATGAAATCTTGCACCATTCTCCTCTGTCCCACCCATGCATGAATCATCCTTTTGTCCAGTGTATCCACATGTACACATATGCCACCTGCCCATGTGAGTAGCAGTCTCAGTTATCAGATCAAAAAACATAGTATAGATAGAACTCAGTACTATCCACTGTTTCAAAAATCTACTGGCAGGGGGGTCTTGGCATATATCTCAAAGCATAAGAGGAAACTACTTTCCAAAGTAGACGATACAATATATTCCCCAAGGATAAGAGGAAACTACTGTACAATTTAGACTCACACAAAGGCACAGTTTTGTGGAATGTCAGAATACTAGAGTGAAACAGAATACACAACAGGCTTCCATGAGAGAGGAAAAAAATTCCATACAAAAGATCAAGTATCAGAGTGACATCCGACTTTTCAGTCCCAATGCTGAAAGCTAGAAGAAAATGGAGCAATGTCTTCAGACTTCTAAGGAAAAATTACTTACAATCTAAAGTTTTGTACTCGTCAAATCATCAATACATTTTGAGTATGGAATGAATACATTCTTAGACAAGCAAGTTGTTAAAATGCTTACCTCCTATATCATTAATCCTAGCTGGAAAACATAGCAAGCATAAACTTTAATTTGAGGAGAGTTTTAATAAAGGGGCTGCTTACAAAGGTGAGATCAGATTATAGGCAAATCATGGGGAGAGTGAAGTAAGGGACTGGAACAACAGGCATTACATATACCCCTACATCACTGTCTTTCCTCCCTTTCTTCCCTGCTGGTGCCCACTCTTATGCAAGCCCTGCCAGAAGTTAGAGGATAAGAGAGTCCATTAATGCCATTGGTATGGACCAGCCTCCTGGTGCACAAAGCATGCTGAAGAAGGGCAGAGAGTGAACATACAGGAGCAAAGAAGAGATACTCAGCCCAGCCCCCATGCATCCTTTTCCACATAACTATGGGAAAGGTATCCCACCAAAAGGACAAAGCAAACCAAGAAAGAAGAAAACATAGCTCCTGGAAACAAGGAATTCAGCAAGAGAGAAGTGTCGAGGGGATGCCCGGTCTGGTTGTGAGAGTGATCTCAAGATGTACTTTCGTTATAACTTTCTAATTTGCAACTACCATTATGGTCTTGTCTATTTCTCCTTTCAGTCTTGTCAGTTTTTGAAGATCTGTTACTAGGTACATACTCACTGAGCATTGTTATTGGCTTCATGATGAATCGACCCTTTTATCACTGGACTCAATGTTTCTTCTGGTACTGTATCTTATTTAGAAATCTACATTGAGATTCGGCTCGGTGGCTCAGCCTATGATCCCAGGACTTTGGGAGGCCGAGACGCGTGGATTGCCTCAGCCAGCAGGTTCAAGACCAGCCTGTGCAACTTGGCGAGACCTCGTCTCTACAATAAATAAATAAATAAATTAGCTGGGTGTGGTAGTGCACATCTGTAGTTCTGGCTACTTGGAAGGCTAAGGCAGAAAGATCGCTGGTGCCCAGCAGGTCGACGTTGGATGGCCATGAGTGTGCCACTGCACTCCAGTCTAGGCAATGGAGTGGGACTCCAATTCAAAAAAAAAAAAGAAAAAGAAAAAAGAAATCTACATTGATAGCAATATAGCCACTCCAGCTTTCTGGTGGGAAATATTTGGATGGCACATTTCTTTCTATTCTTTTATTTTACTCATCTATGTCTATATATTAAAAATTAATTTATGATAGGCAGCATATAGTTTTGTATTGCTTTTGTATTTATTCTGATGACTGCTTCTTTTTAACAGGAGTGATTGGACCATAGGTCAGCAAATATTCTTCTAAATGGCCAAAGGCAAATATTTTAAGTTTTGCAGACCATGTGGTTTCTGTTGCAACTATTCAACCATGACATACTATGAAAGCAGCCATAGAAAATATGTAAATGAATGGGCCTGGCTGTGTTCCAATACAGCTTTATTTACAAAAGCAGAAGGATGTCCTGGGGGTCATAGTTTGCTGAACCTTGTTAGACCATTTACATTTAATGTGATTTCTGGTACAGCTGGTTTTAAATCCCATCTTGCTATTTTGTTTTCTATTTGTGCCATCTAATCTTGATTTCACTTTTTCTGCCTTCTTTTGAATGAATTGAACATTTTTCAGTATTCTCTCTTATTTTTCTTTATCACTTGTTAGCTTTACCTCCATTTTGCTTTCCAGTGGGCATCACTGTCTTATCACATTCCACTTTCAAATAACACATCACTTCATATATAACACATGAGTTTTATAACAGGGCACTTCAATCTTCCCATCCCATCCTCTGTGCCATGTGTTGCTTTCTTTTTCTTTTACATGTTATACACCTCACAATGTGTTTGTATTATTTTTTCTTTAAACATTATCTTTTAAATATATTTTTTAAATGAGGAAAAGGTTTTAATTATATGTATCACATATTTACACTCCCTGCTTTTGTTTGTCTGAGAATGTCTCTATTTCATTTTTCTCTCTACCCAATATTCTAGGCTGTCAGTTGTTTTCCTCTCAAGTTGTTAAAGATATTCCATTGCCTTCTGGCTTGCCTTGTTTATGATGGGAAACCAGCAATTTTCTTATCTTCATTCCCTGTATATAATGTGTCTTTTTCCACTAGCTGCTTTTACGATTCTCTTTATCATTCATTTTCAGCAATTTGAGTAAGCATGGTATTTTTTTTCTTTTTTAACTTGATGTTCACTGACATTTCAGGGCCCTGAGTTTATAATTTTCATTCAATTCGGAAAAACTTCAGCCATTCTTTCTTCAAATACTTTTTATTTTCTCTTTTAAGGATTCTAGTGACACATATGTTGGATTGTTGATGCTGTCCCTTAGGTTACTGACATTCTTCACTATTTTCTAGTCTTTTTCTCTCTGTGTGTTTTATTTTCAATAATTTCCAGTGCCATATCTTCAAGTCCTCTTACCTTTTGTTTTAAGTGTCTAGTATATTAGACTTATTAACTGGATACTTCATTTCAGATACTGTATTTTTTATTTGGTGGTAAGTAATTTTTTATAACTTTCACCTCATTTTATTCATGTTTTCTTTAAGTTCTTGGCATAAATAAGTATACTCATGAACACTGTTTTAAATTTCTTATCTGCTAATTCAATGAGCTCTGTCATTTCTGGGTCATTCTGTTGACTGGTCTTTCTCCTGGTTACGAACCGCATTTTCATGCCTCTTTGCACATGCAATAATTTTTTATTGGATATTAGACATAGTGCATGCAACACTTTTGAGTGTCTGGATTATGTTGAACTTCATTTTGCCAAGCAGTTAAGTTCATTCTGATCAGCTTAACCCTGTTAAGGCTCGCTCTTGGATTTGTCAGGGCAGTCTTAGAGCAGTTTGTAGAGGAAGGCTACTTTAGTCCTACTACCAAGGCCTGCCTTATATAGTGTCTCTTTTGAACGTCCTAGAGGTTCACAAGGTCTGTTCCCTCTGGCTAGTCAGAAATAAAGTGTCTCCCAGCCTTGTGAGGGCTCTGTAACTGTTTGGCTCCTGGTAATTGTTCTCTGCCCAGGCTCATGAAGTGTCACCCTTGCATGCCCAGTTTAGTATCCCGCTGAAGACTCAAGAAGTCCCTGTGCAAATTTTTGGTGCTCTTCTGGGTAGCTGCTGCTTCTCAGGTGTTCTCCCCCAAGTATCCCAGCTGTCTTGGCCTCTGATGCCATCTACCCCTCTTGGACTGCCATCCCTGCCTGGCTTTACCTCCCTAGACTCGATAGCTACTCTGGGCAGAAAGCCACACCAACCACAGGGCTCACCAAGTTTTTTTCTTACCTTTTCAGGGTTGGGACCCTGCACCACCAATTGTCCAATGTTCGAAAATAATTTTTTAAAATATTGTGTCCAGTTTTATGGTGAGGGGAGAAAATCTGTCACTCCATCATGGCCGTGCTTGACTTTGCAGTTTACTAACTTAATATTGTTCAATTTCGTTTCAATTAAAGAAGCTTGTGGCAAATGTTTACCTGAAAGACAGTCTTTGATTGTAGGAAATTAAAGTGTTGGATGGTTCATGGTTAGAGGTGAAGGGATACTCATATCTGTTTTCTCATCATAAGGAGCATGGGATTTTCAGGGACAGCTCCATAACAGAGGACAGGATGTTGGCTTTATTCCTAATCACCCTTCAGGGACTGGTCTCCCCCTGCCTCAGGCTTTCATCATGAACAAAGTCATTGAGTTCCACCTATTACAGAAGTAAGGACATCTGTCACAGAAACCTGGAAAAGGGTTAGCGTTAGGGTATGTTTACAAGGTACGTGAAACCTATCTGCACGGTATCTATACCCTTCATGCCCATCTTCTGAAGCTGGACAGTCTTCTCCCACTCCAAACTGCATTCTTTTTTTTTTTGAGTTAGAGTCTCACTCCATTACCCAGACTGGAGTGCAGTGACATCCTCACAGCCACCCCAGCCTCGACCTGCTGGGCTCCGGCGATCCTTCCGCCTCAGCCTTCCAAGTAGCTGGAACTACAGACGCATGCCACCATACCTGGCTACTTTTTGTGTGTGTGTGATTTATTTTGGAGACGAGGTCTCACCAAATTGCCCAGGATGGTCTCAAACCCGCAGACTCAGGCAAAATACTTGGATGACAGGCTGAGCCACTCAGCCCACCCCCAATTGCATTCTTAAAGTTCTCACTTACCTTCCCTAAACTACGTGTACAGAAAATTGATGACATATTTATACGTACATACATACACACTTATATACATACATACATGCAGTGTACACAATTCCTAATGCAATGGCGGTCTTTATTTTTCTACAACAGCATAGGCTTCAGTAAAATAAGAGACATTTAAGGAAAAGGTGAGTACTGACCCTTCTATCTAATCTATTAACTTATATTCACCTTGTTTTCATAAGCTGCATATCTGAGTTGACCTGAATCACCTCAGAGAGGGGAGAGAAATGTAAATCGTGGTCATGGTAGTTGTTTTTTCAAAGAGAGACAGGAAGACGTTGGAAGAGACAGAGATGCTTTCAAGTAGAACTAACATGACCGAAAATAAGTGCCGCAGCTCTTTTTGTGTAAACTGTTGCTGTTTTCTGTAGAATGTGGAAGAATAAAGTATTCTATTGAATGATGCCTTGCTGTTCAACATAACGCTTTCCTCAGTCATGTTTGTACAGAATTGTCTATTTAAAGTAAATTGGGCAGAAACGATTACTGGCATGAATCCTCATGGAAACACGTGCTCTAGCTCCACTCATTTCTGCCCCTCTGCTGCCCCTCGGTGGCTGTTTCTTGGAACGTCTCCGCTCCAGGTTCCTTATTTCCCAGCCCCGACTCTCCTTACCATGGTTTCCTGAGCAAATTCAGTCCTGTCCAAAAAACACTTTCAAAACGTCTCAATTGCACAACAAAATGCTATGACAAAGTTGGAGGAGGACAAACAACTTTACACGGCATCCGCCTCCTGGGCCTGAATCGTCCAATCTTCCCAGGAACCTTCATAGGGTATCTCCAGCCAAGCACACTGCCTGGCCGCCACACAAAACCTGCTACTTGGGATGTGCTCCTCCGATCCCGGAACAGGAAAACGAGATCCGCTTCTCTCTGGCTATGCAGGATCTGTGTCCTTCCCATCCCTAGAGAACCGGCTGTCTCCACTTCTCCCAGGAAACATGCCCAACCACTTTCAAGCTGCAGTGCCTCTGGACTGGTCAAGCGCTTCTGCATGCAAAGAAGGTGTTCCTAACTAATTGGAACAAACATTTAAGTTTGGATAACCTCATAAATAATTAGTTGAAAAATTAATAAGGCATTTATATTTTTATCTACTCTTTTTGCATAGAGTGTTTCATAAGCAGGACTCTTTGCTTAAGTGGCTTTGCTGGAAGAAGGAATCAGAGGACTTGAGCCCTAGGTGGGAACGCAGGCTCATTTAAGGTGTGTAACCCAGTTTATGGGAATCGTACTGGGACTCACCAAAATGGTTGTTCTGAGGAGCTTTGGAGATTTTGCATGAAGAGACCCAGCATGTGCCGGGCATAGAGTAAGATTTCTTTTCTTTTCTTTCTTTCTTTTTCTTTTTTTTTGAGTTAGAGTCTCACTCTGTCACTCAGACTGGAGTTCAGTGGCTGCTCCCGGCCACCGCAACCTCGACCTGCTGGGCTCCGGCGATCCTTCCGCCTCAGCCTTCCAAGTAGCAGGAACTACAGGCGCGCGCTACCACACCCGGCTAATTTTTTTTTAATTTATTGTAGAGATGAGGGCTCGCCAAGTTGCCCAGGCGGGTCTCGAACCCGCGGGCTCGGGCAATCCACTCACCTCAGTGTGGGATTACAGGCTGAGCCACCGAGCCTGGCTAGAGTAAGATTTCTTTAAGTATTTCTAGAGATGTTTATATCTGTAGATATTTATGCCCCTAGAAACAAGGCAAAGCATTTTATAAGCTGATACAACTTTAGTTTTCATTGTAGAACTGTAAACCAAATGCGAGTGAATTTGCATATATGGCTTCAATTGCTATCAATTATAGATGATATCTTTCATTAATTTTTCTGCTGGCTAATACAATTTTGTTTTACATTTTGAAAAATAAGCCACTATTAGAATAAATTTGCTTAAAAGAATTCTATCACTACCTTTATCTTCTGGTGAAGCCTAACTGAGAAAGCAATGCAATTAGCAACTAAACCAGCATACTCAAGGAAAAAGTCCATTTTCAACTGAGTTGAAAAAATAATTGGATATTGCAATGTTTTACTGAGATGCAATATTTTGGGCTAACTATTCATTTGGGTTATTTTTTCTGGTAATAAAATAATGCATTTCTATTGTAGAAAATTTTAGAAAATATACAGCAAATATTTAAGAGCATTGATGATTTCCACAATTAAGAGCCAATATTACTTAAAACTCTTGTGAATTTATGCCTATCTCTTTTTCCCCCTAAGCCAGTGCTGTCCAACAGAACTTTCTGTGATGATGAAAGTTTTCTATCTGGGCTGTTCAGTGTGAGGACTGTTAGCCATGAGTGGCTGTAAAGCATCTCAAATGCAGCTAAAGCAACCCAGGAACTGAAGTTTTCGTTGTATTCAATGTTAATTAACCAAAATTCATTTTTAAAATGTTTCCCAGCTTTACTGAAGTATAATTGACAAATAACATGGTAATTTCATACACATATACATTGTGAAATGATTGCTACAGTTTAACACATCCATCTCCCACAGCTACCATGTGTGTGATGCCAACACTTCGATCTACTCTCTTTGTAAATTTCAAGCAAATGGTACAGTACTATTAACTGTAGTCACCATGTTGTACATTAGATTCCCCAGAATGTATTCCCTTTATAGCTAAAAGTTTGCACCCTTTGATCAACATCTCCCCATTTTCCCTGTCCCCACTAGCCCCTGGTAACTACTGTTCTACTCTCTGTTTTTGAGAATTCAATGTTTTTAGTTTCCTCATATAAGTGAGATCATGAATTATGTGTCTTTCTGTGTTTTGCTTCCATCACTTTGCATGAAGTCCATTCATGTTGTTGCAATTGTTAGCACTTCCCTCTGTTTATGGCAGAGTAATATGCCATGCTACATATAAATACCCTATTTGTAATTCATTCTTCTGTCAGCAGGCATAAATTTTTTTTTTTCTTGAGTTGGAATCTCACTCCATCACCCAGGCTGGAGTGCTCATGGCCACCCCAGTGTCGACCTGCTGGGTTCAGGTGATCCTTTCACCTCAGCCTTCCAACTAGCTAGAACTGCAGGCACACGCTACCATGCCCGGCTAATTTTTTTTGATTGTAGAGACAAGATCTTGCCAAATTGCCTGGGCTGGTCTCAAACCTGCAGGCTCAGGCAATCCACTCACCTCAACCTCCCAAAGTGCTGGGATTACAGGCTGAGCAACAGACATAATTTAAAAGTAAATAGTCACATGTGGCTACTACCTAACATGTTGGACAGTGTAGCTCTTGACAGATTTTTTACAATATTGGAAACTTAGCATTGTGTTGGGAGCATTTCCGCTTATTAGTAAACACTCTGTGAAAACATGATATAAATGTTTCCTTAATTTGTTATATGAAGGTAACCAATAGCATCTGGCCCTAGAGTCATACCCTTCTTGCTGCTTTGCAAGTAGCCAGGAGTCCTACAATTGCAAGAAAATTAATTCTGCCAACACCTCCAATTATGAGCCAATTAGATTCTTTCTATTTAACTCTTGTCAGTACAGAGACAGTAAACCACTTGGTACATAAATCTTTGTCTAGAGTCATGATTATTTTCTTAGGATAGGTTCAGAAAGAGTAGTCACTGAAAGGTGAAAGGCTAAGACCTGCTTTAAGGCTCTATATACTGTGGCTATATTGCATTCCTGAAAAGTTGGGCCCATTTTGATCCCTCCAGCAGGTACTCAGGTTCCTATTTCGTTGCTCCCTTTTCAACATCAAACATTACCCAGTCCACTTAATTGATAAACAAACGTGAGACCAAGTGGTCTGGGTTTTCTTGTTCTTGGCTGGTGGCTGTGGTGCTCATGGAGATGGAACACCCAGGTCCTCTCAAAGGGAAGACATGTTTCTCCAGCTGCATTTGTGTGACAAGCAGGCATTCTCCCTGCCACCTCCTTTGGGCTCTGCCTTTGCTGCCAAGAAAGTTGTGCCCTGTCAGGATAGCCCACAACCAGTGACTGACTGAGACAGAGGTTCATAGACCTGGCCATATGGAGTCCAACGCGGGCAACTCTGACGTGTAGTACTCATTCCAGAGCTGTTGGCTGAGGCACTGTTGGCCCGGCAATACCAACAGACTTCTCCACCTGCCCGATACTGCTTCCTCCCCATTTCTTTCACAGGTTGGGATCTCTGATAAGTATCTTGTACCTCAAACCCATCTTAGCGTCACTCCTGGAGGACCCAACTTGCCACATAAGTGATGTTGGACACTTTATATTTATATGCCTTTTTTCTGTCATGTTTGTGTTGAAAAGGATTTTGAAACTGCTTCTGGGAAAGCAGAAAAGAATACTGATATCAATTAATACATTTAACTGAAAAAAACAGGTAAGTCTGAGGCAATAGAAAAAGCAATAAAGGCAAAAATGGATGAAATTGACTTAAAACTTTAAAAATTCTGCATATGAAAAACACCCTGGATAAAAAAATATTTTAAAGACACAAACTGGAAAATGACAATATACGAAAGTTTAATCATTATCTATGAAGAGATATTACATGTCAAACTAACCCAAATAGAGAAAGGATTGTACTATCCTGTCTCACGTGTGTATTCCTTTAGGACTTAAAAAAGTATTCTCGCATTGTGTCTTCTCCAAACACATTTCCTAAAGCAGGATTGGGCTGTTCCTCTGGAACTTCAGGTAGTCTAAAGTGAGGATGGTCTTGAAGCCAAAACATTTATTTCATTTATGAAGAAACTCAACTAAAATGGGAACATGTCTTTGCAGGGAAAATTATAGTCCGTTCAACCCTCCAGTTTCAAAAACAATGAAAAAAGTGAAGAATACCTGATTTGGGGTCCCCCTCCAACAACAGAGTCCCAAGTAACCCATACACCTCCTCTCTCACACAGCCTTGATCACTAATGACCTCACGGATTCAATCATTTGTGCCAAGAAAATTGTTAAGGAGACACAAGGAATGAACTATTGGTAAGAACCTTTCTTCGGAAGACTTTGCCTGTCACAAGCAAAACCAGCAGTGTGTCTGTTCACCATGGCCATAGTGAGAGTGGACAGACTCACCTCCATGGATCTGAACGTGACCTTGTCTATATTCCCCTTTATCAGTGTGTAGGTATGCAGGGCACACAGTCAGAGGGGGATGAGTGCAGATAGAAGGGGCAGGACTGCGTCAGGATAACCTGCACCTGTCTTTCCTGGGCAGGTGTTCTACATGGATGGAGAAAGAGGGACTTTCTAGGGTGAAATAGAAAGGGTCGATTGAGTCAATACAACAGTTAAAAAAATAAATAAAGCTTGAGTTTGCTACAGATTTGGCTAAGATTTTGGAGGGCTACAGCCACATTTTATGGGGAAAGCAAACAAGCAGCAGTGAGAAAAAGTGGCCATGTCTGTCCCATGATAACTTAGCAGAAAACATCCCAAGATTGAGCTTGGGGCATTGCTGAGCTGGTGCTTACACCATTTCTGTCTCTAGTAAGCATTGGTAATCAGGCCACCCACTTGGAGGGCCCACATTTCCAGAGATGTGGGAATTTAAGTGACCCATCCTTATTAAAGTTGTTTACTTGTTACTGAAGCTAATAATGATTAGGAGGAAACTGGGAAAAGTCTTAGCAAGGCCAGAGGATAGAGTCCTTGGATCTCAGAAGCAAATGAAACTTAACTCTGGGCATTGCTGGTCATTTTGGTTAATTATCTTTGGGTTTTTAACTCTGAGACTATTTGGATTGTCATGCTTTTTTCTGCTGTTCCCACCTCCCTCTCTCCTTAGGCAAGGCTGGAAGAAACACTGTGAAGGCAGAGAACTGTCTCACTGGAAAAAAGGATGTGAGGTTTCATAAGCTGGAACTGAACCCATGATGCTTTGCAGTAACTAACCAGAATTTGCAATGAATGTCAAAATGTTTGTGC
>CAUYQG010282584.1:0-20838 GCA_963574415.1 Tarsius wallacei | reverse complement strand
CATCCAAGTTGCTGTAAAGTTCATAATTTTGTCCTTCTTTATGACTGTGTAATATTCCATCTTGTGTATATGTACCATATCTTTTTTATGCAGTCCTCTTTTGATAGTCAGCATGGTTGGTTCCATATTTTTGCTATTGTGAATAGTACTGCAATAAACATGTATGTGCAGGTCCCTTTCTTAATGATGTCCTTTGAATCACTAAAATTTTAAATTTTGGTGAAGTTCAATTTTTTTGTCGCTTATATACTTTTAGTGTCATATCTATAAAACCTTTGTCTAAATGAAAGTTATGAAGATTTGCTCCTATGTTTGCATTCAAATGTTTTAAAGCTTCAGCTCTTCTGCTGATGCCCGAGACCCATTTTGAGCTGATCTTTTGTACTGTTTGAGGCAGAGACCCTGTGTTATTCTATTGCCTGCTGATGTTCAGTTGTTCCAATACCATCTGGCAAAAAGATGGTCTTTTTCTTCATTGCATATTTTTGGCACCCTTGTTGTAGTCAAATTGACCACAAGTGTAAGGGTTTATTTCTAGAACCTCAAGTCTATTCTCTTGGTCTGTATTTCCATTCTTATGACAGTATCATAGTTTCTTGATTACTGTAGTTTTATAGTAAGTTTTGAAATTGGGAAGTATGAATTCTACAACTTTGTCTTTCTGTTTCTCAAGAATGTTTTGGCTACTCTTGGCCCCTTCCATTTTTATATAAACTTTGGGATCAGCTTCTCAAAACTAAAAAAAGTCATAATGGGAAGTACATTGAATCTTTAAGTCTATTTAGGTTCTATTTAGGTTCTATCTTTAAAACATTAGGTTTTTAATCCATGAACATTGTATGTCTTTCCAGTTATAGTTAGCCCTCCTTATCTGTGGGTTCCTCATCCATGGATTTAACTGATTGCGATTAGAAATATTTTAAAATTCTTTCTTAAAACAAATACATAAATCATCTTTAATTTCTTCATAATGTTTTGTAGTTTTCATTGTACCAGTCTTATGCTTCTTTTATTAAATTTATTCATAAGTATTTTATTCTTTTTGATGTGCTTAAATGAAATTGTCTTAATTTAATTTTTTGAATTATTTATTGCTGCTTTGTCTGTTTTTGAACTTTGTATAAATAGAATAATTTTGACTATGTTCTCCTTTGAGTTTCACTTCTTTTGCTTAGTATTTTGTCTGTGAGATGCATTCATGTTATTATATCTAGCTATAGTTTTTTTGTTCTCATTGCTATGTAGTTTTACATTTTATTACTATATCATAATGTATTTATATATTTCATCTGATGTGTAATTGGTTTGTTTCCAGTTTTGTACTATTTTGAACTCAGTTACCATTAACATGAGTTCAAATGTTGTTTCCTGGCATCTGATTAATATATTATACATGGGTGTAGGCCTGCCAGGTCAGAAGGAATACTTGAATTGTTCAGCTATTGAAAATACTGCCAAATAACTCTACAAAGTGGTCTTAGAATGTACAGTTTCACCATCAGTGTTTCAAGTACTTTTTATACAAAACAAACAAACAAAACATGCTGTATGGTCTCTTGTCATTTTAGACATTGCGAAAATATGTAGCTATCGCATTTTGGTTTAAATTTTCACTTTACTGATGACTAATAAAGTTGTACTTTTAAAAAATTGGCTATTTGATTTTCTCTAAATAATAGAATGTAACAACTATTTACATTGCATTAACATCGTATTAGCTATTGTAAGTAATCTAGGGCTGATTTAAAGTATTCAGGAGGATGTGTATAGGCTATATGTAAACACTATGGGATAATGTTTATATGTCTTTTGCTTTATATGCCATTTTAAATGAATTGTCTATCTTTTTCATATTTATTTGCAGGAGGAATTATTTATTTATTGTGCATATAATTAATTAGGATAGTGTGATACTGGCCCAAGTATAGGAACTTGACCAATTAAAGAAAGTAGACTTCAGAAATAGAACATACAGATACTGTGACTTAATTTATGGGGGTTGGGGGAGACTGTAAATTACAGTGGGAAAATGGTGGTCTTTTCAATAAATAGTTCTTATTTAATTGATTACTTATATAGTGTGATATCCTATCTTAAATCATATATGAATATCATCCCAGATGGATTATACAGCTAAATGTGAAATATAAAACAATAAAGTTTTCTGAAAAAAATAGGAACATATATTCATAACTCTGAGGATTTTTAAAAATTTCTTAAACAGGACACAAAAAGCACAACCCTTAACTCAGAATACTAGTTATTTGACCTCATTAACAATAAGAAATTCTCATTATTGAAAGTTACTCTTGGAGATATGAAAAGACAAGACAGAGCAGGAAATAATGTTTTTAATGTACATGTCCAATAAAGGGCTTTTAAAGTCCAGAATTCAAACTATTTTAGATCCATCTTGGTAATTTTCAAGATTTAAAAAATAAAAGCATACAACTATGTGTTAAAAGTCTCTTTGCTTTAATTTGACTGAATTAAAAAAAAGATCAAGGTAAAAATAATGTTTTATATACTTGTATATTTTAAATAAATTAATTCTTATGCATTGAAAATTATTAATTTAAGTTCTGTAATTTTGTAAAACGAGCATGTTTACAGTTTCAAAATAGAACATATTGGCACTTAAATTTTATTTATTTTTTTGGGTAAAATTAACTAAAATCCTAAATCTAGTTATTTTGTAACCTAAATACCCCTAAATTCTACAAGGGGTCTAATGTGTCAAAAGATTTATATAGTTACTTTTTTTAAGTCAAAAATATGGTCCTATACCTTATGTTCTAAAAAAAAATTTGGGTCATGTAAAATTAAGTCAGTTTCAAATATACAATTATATTTAGAATTGTAGTAAAACTTTCAAAACACTCAGAAAATTCAGTTCAGTAATGTTATATTTATATTTTCTAGAAAATAGAAATATTTTGAAGTTTAAATTGCTTATGTCATATTTACTAAATTTTAATATTCTTTTGAGAATGTGATGTAATTAATTTCAATTTTACTCTATTTTAAGTATTGTACTTATTTTCAAGTAAATATATATACCATTGTAAACATTATATATAAAATGTTCATTTCAATATCTGATTATGAAATTTTGATTCAGAAATTTTAGACCTTTTGTTGTTATGTTATACCTAGGCTCTGCCTTTCCATCTTAGTAAATGCTAACTTATTCAGAAATAGATATTTGCTACATACCATTTATAGTGGTTTAAACCTTTGTGGATTTTTCTCTTTTGATTTTAAAATATATAACTTGAGATTATTTTAGAGAACTAATTTTTATTCCTCAGAACTCTAGAAGTTTTGCTACTTTTATATAATATTTATTTTTTTCTATTAACCCATTTTGAAAAATTGATCAAAAGACTTCTGTGACAGCTGCATCATAAAACGTTTTTATTTTGTTACTGTTGAGTTCACACTGTCAATTTTAATGAATCCTATCCAATTAAAGTGGTGTGAATATTTTCCTGAGTCAATCGTCAATATAATCAATTATATTTTTATGTCATTACTTAGATAAAATTTTTTTCTCAGGTTGTTAGAGGATTAATTCTGTTTTTTAATATTTCGTAGGATTGCGAGAGGTTGGAGAATAATTTTGATGACATCAAGCACACGACTCTGGGTGAGCGAGGGGCTCTCCGAGAAGCCATGAGGTAAGTCTGGGTCACCATAGCAACAGTCACAGATGTGGTAAAGAAAAAGTCATTCTTCATTATTGGGGGAACAAATGAGTTCATTGCCACCATTCAGCTCTGTTCTCCAAGGTATTAATTTGTCAGTGGAGTGACTTCCCTTGAGGCTGTACTTTGGTTTTGAAGCTGCATAAATGTTAAGCCTCAGTGCACAGTAAAAAATGTAAATGTTTAATTTGTTACTTAAAATGCTTAAGGGGTGTCTTGTTTTATATTTATACTAAACTGTGTGATTGAATGAAAATATTGTTCATCTAATTCTGCCTGTATATTAAAAAACATTGTACAGTGGTGGTTTAACAGAGTAGTATTTCCTCCTAATTAATATTTAATTTAAAGAGAGGTACTTAAAATTTCATCTTCTATAAGATTTTATAGGATTATATTGTATTATAGTATTTTTAGTGAATTACAATTTTAGACTATTACAAAGCATATAATTAACTTCTTTTCAGAGACACTGGTCTATAACGAGCCTGATTTTTTTTCCTGTATTCACTTTTTAACATTTCTGTTCCTGATTATTTTTCTGAAATCACTCCAAATTTGATGGCTTTTAAAGTAAATTTTAGTGAAGCATCCTTTAAATACATTGGCCTTTTATTAGACATTAAAAATGTGTGAAGAATAAAACTCATCATCTGTAGAGCAGGAAAACAACAAATAATACTAGTCTTAAAAGTTCTGAGCTTGAACCTTCGAGTAGAATAATTTTTACTATCTTTGTTTAAAAAAACCACTGTATTTAACCTATCAAATTAAAGTTTATTTTAAAAATATATTTTATTCCATGTTAATGCTAATTTTTTTAAGATCTTAAGGCTAAAAAAATTACTGTGAGTGAAAGGATAACTCAAGAAACCCTCTAGCAGAGGGTTTAGACGTGATTTTGTCATTGCTAGCACACAGTTACCATATAGTTTAGTTTAGAAGCTGCTCTCATTCAGTAACCTCCCTGTTACCATGCAAGCAGCAGGAGAAAGTAATTAAATTTAATAGAAGCTGCCCTCATTTTGAAGCCACTTCTATTTAAAACCACAGGGGGAGGTAATTAAATTTAATGGAAACAGTAGCTTCTACACAAAGATACATGGTACTTCTGTATAGATGATTATGATGTCACAAAAAGAGGAATAATATATTACTAGTACGAGAAATTACCAGCTGGAGCAAGTGAGCCTATTTTATTGTTAATGTCTTTACTAATAAAAAAAAAGGAAAAATAAAACTGAGTACACAATAGAGAATTTGTTTTTATATAGAATGCAATCAGACAGCCTCACAAAGTTTAAGTTATTGAAAACAGTAGTAAATTTAAAATAAGGTGTAAAATGTATTTTGGAAAAAGCTAATGCAGAAATTGTGAGTGAACTCCTGTTTTTCAACATACATAGTTTTTACCCTCTATCTAAAACTGCCACAGTTATAAATTGAACATTTCATTTTTGTGAATGCTTACTGTAATAATTTTAAATGCATGAAATGTGCATGCCAAACTTTATTTAGAAAATTACAATTATTCTCCGTATTTTTATATCTATTCATTTTGAAGTAAACACATTGACAAACAGGAAGACAAAGAGAATGCCAGCTCTCTTGCCTTGAATAAAAGAACTGAAGGCCAAAAACAAAAAGAATTGAAAAGGAGCAATGTGAATGGAAACGTATGTCAGTAGGGAAATATGGGGAACAAGAAAAGGACATGTGATCAGTATAGGTAATTTGTCATCAAGACAAAACAAATTAAATTATAAAAACTGTATAGGAAGCGATTATTAAATTCTACCAAATTTTGAAATACGTAACATTTTGGAACGCATCAGAATGTCTTTGTTTTAAATATATAGAGATAAACTGATGACCTAAACAAGTATCACCTGGTTGGAGTAACCTCTCAACCAGTAGCAGATATGTTTATGCTTACGTAAGGTCATCATCAAATCAGAATTTAATGCAATGACTCTGACATGTACTTGTTTACACAGGTTGCACATTTTATATTCACTCATATACAATCGCATGCTCGAATATTATTGACAGAGTCTACAGTTAACACAATGAAATAATTTAGTCACTAATAACATTTAACAATTTTATATACTGTGTGTCAGGCATTATTTTGCCTGTGGAAAATTCTGCTAGCGCTCATTTTTTTTTTTTTAACATATGAGATTTTGGAAATAAGTAAATAAAAGTTTTGTGTAAAGTGGTTGTTGGTACGATAAAAGGAAAAATACATGGAGAGTCAAAAATTAATTGGTCTCTCATCCATGATCAAGTTTCCCTTGTATAAAGGGTGTTTGGATCAATGAATACTGTGGGGAGGACAAAACATGGATCTGGACTTTAAGAGGGCAGTTTTGCAGGGCGAGTGACTGGTGTGGCACGGAGGAGTGCAGGGCTGTGGTGCACGGTGTATTTCAGATATAGCGATGGGTCTAATGTGATGGAAAGCTCATTTTTGCAAGCATTTTTTTAAAAGTGTGTTTTCCCACACAACTCACACAGGCAGAAATTTTCCATCAGCAGTATGTCTTCCTCTAGGCCACGAATTCTTGGTGGAAACTAGGCGGTGTGAGGTTGGCGGGGATGGTGGGTCCTCCCAGAGGCTCAGAGTGGGGTAGGGGCCAGGGAGACAGGTGTGAGTGATTTGCCAAAAGCCTCAGCTAGTGCGGGGGCTGGCCTCAGGAGGCTGGCTGAAAATGTGCTCGTTAAGGAAATTCTAGAGACCAGTTACACAGAGTCTAGCTTGCTGTGATAAAGAATTTAAATTATTCTGGCAAGTCATGTTGGTTCTTAAGGATCTGAGTGAAGTGCTAAATGTAAAAGCTGTGAAGATGATGTTATAGCCCTGTAGAGCTGGAGCCCAGGAAGAAGATACAGTGTAGATGTAGATACAGCCACTCATATATGGGTGAATGCGTATTGGGTTTCTGGAATGGACCAGGCGATGGGGTTAAAGATATGAATGAGACAGTTCCTGCCCTCAAGGAGCCTGTGGTCTAGTGGAGGCAAATGCTTGACATGCAGTCCCAGAGGCCAGTGGTTGTTGAATCTTTCCCTTAGGCTCAAGCACTTCATGGCGGCCTCTCTCTGACTCTGTTGGCGTGGCGTGGCTTAGCTGTGGTGCCTTCCCTTTCTCTCACTGGCATGGCTTCTTTAGCAGCAACCAGTGGTGTCTTGTCCTGAACACATCTAGCAGGAGGAACTGTGCAGAGCTTGGCAGAAGCTGAAGATTGACATCTTGTTGCTGTTGTATTGGGGTCGTTCACCAAGTTAGGTTCCTCCTTTTATTAATGTTTTACTGTATCTATGAGCTCATATCAGAAAAGAGTATTCTGCCCTTGTTCAACTCTCGCAATTTTTTTTAGAAAGATGTGTGGTGCAATTCAGGATTAGGTATACAAGTGGTCATTGTACAGGTAAAGTTTGGGCCTTTCTTTGATCACCACTTTGCCTGGTTTGCGATTAGGTACCCTTTTTGATGTTGTGTCCTCCACTCCACCCACTCTTGTTCAACTCTCTGCCACCTCATCCAGGCTTTCTTCCTCACCAGTCTTTGCCACAGAATCTTGAACCTGTTTTCTCATCAGTATTCCAGTTCATGAATTATCTTAGACCCTTCCTATGCTTCCTTCTGATCCTAGCTGTAAGAATACCCCCAGATTATGGCCCTGTACCATTGGGAATACTAGCCTCTCTGGAATGTTGTGGCTAAAGAAAGCTTTAAATAAATATATCGATCGAAGTAAGGAGAGAGGAAAAAAAGAAGATTAACACATATTCGGATTTTTAGATATATTTGATCTTTCTAAGGTAAACTCAATGTGCAGTTGACTGAGGGAAGGGACTGGGGGCTGGTGTGCACATCTGGGACTTGCTTGTATTTTGACATTGGTAATAGCCACAGGAAGACATGTAATTTCCAAGAATAGTGCATGGAAGCAGAAAGAAGGCAAGTCTAACCAGATTCCACCAGACACCTGAGAAAATATTGGGCTTAGGAAAATGTGTGCCGGAAGAAAGCATTAGAATAAGACTTGACTGTATGGTGTTCCTGAGAAGGAAAGGCTGGGTGGAATTCCTGGGTATGGTTCTGGCGCTCTAGACCAATGCTGCCCAGAGAACTTTCTGTGGTGATGAAATGTTCTTTATGTGGTTCACGTGATAGCCACTCATCCTACGTGGCTGCGGGGCACTTACAGTGTGACTAGTGTAACTGAAGGACTGAGCATTCACTCTGTCCTAATTTAAATCCTTGCATGTGGTGAGTGGCCATGCTGTGGACTATGCTGCCTTTGAGGGGTATTTTTGTGTTACTAGTGTGACACTTGACTGCGTCTCACTTGTGGAGTTCTCATCAATGGAGAGGCCAGAGTGAGGCTAAACCCTGTTCACACACATCACTCCACATTCACACACTCTTTCTTAGAACACTAAGAAGAAATGGTGGAGCAGTCACATAGTAATGGATGTAAAACCACTAATGTGACCTGATGTGGGAGAGGAAAATGACTTTTGTTTTTTAGAGACATGATTTATTCTAGAAAGCCCCAAAGAACTAGCGACAAAACACTCAGAGAATCAATAAGACTACTTATTGATATGGTCATATTCACAATAAAGATGGAAATCATGAGCTTTGCTATATATGACCTACAACCAGTAGTGGCTGTAATTTATAATAGGTCCTATGGCATTATTGCAGGGTAAAGTACCCTGAATCATTCAAGATGTGTTTAATCACTCAGTAAGTGGTTTAAAAGAGTTTTGCTGTATGGGAAGAAAATGATTTTACATTCTTACCTCAGATGATCCAAAGAAAATTCATGTATATTAAAGAGCTAAATAAAATAAATGAAACAGCCAAAGTCCAGTGGATTTTGAAAGTGACTGTCTCTTTGAGATTTGGATGAGGAGAGAGGTGATAAATTGAAAAGTAGAAGGAGAAGTCACTAAGCTTTGTTTCCATTTTTAAAAAGCTCTGTCATTCGCTATGACGTGGGTGAACCTAGACATTGGGTTAAGTGAAATAAGCCTAGCACAGGGGAACAAATGCCACATTATCTCACTCCTATGTGGAATCTAAGAGCAGATCTAGAAGTAGAGTGTAGAATAGTGGTTATCAGAGGCTGGATGAGGTGGGGGGAAGACAGATGAGGAGAGATTGACTGGGAGGTACAGAGTTATAGTTGGGAAGGAGGAACAAGTTCCACTGCACAGTAGGGTGACTGTGGCCAGCAATAATGTATCAGCTCGGAGAGAGAATTCAGAATGTTCACACCACAAAGAAATGACAGATGTTTGAGGTGATAGATATATTAATTACCCTTAGTTGATCCTTACACAACCTATATATCAAAATATCATGCCGCCCCTTATAAATATGTACAATTTTATGTATCCATTAAAAACAAAATAAAACTTTTTTTAAAAAGCTTTTATACATAGGAAAAAAATTACAAGATTAAAGATACATCAGTGTACTCTATTGCCATATGGATCCCAAATTAAAAAATTAAGAGTTCAGTGGATAATTGACAAAATATGATTAAGAAACCCTTGAAAATATTCAACTATAATGGCAAACAAAAAGTACAAATTTCATAAAAATATACTAATTTCTCACTTATTGCCATGACTACAGTTTGGTGGGGAGGAGGTTTTTAGTGCTAACGATGGGGGGGTGGGGGAAGACAGATGTTCTCACGTGCTCTGAGCTCATGAGGATTGGAAATTACCCTGCATTTAAGGAATGGAGTGTGCCAATGAGTACTGAGGGCCTCAAGATAAACATACCCCTTTCATATCAAGTTCCCTTCTAGAAATAGGTTATGCAGAAGCCATAGAAATTATGGATAATCGGAATCTGTTTTCAAATTATGAACTGTAACCATGAACAAATTGAATAAAAATGAGTTGTTTACTATTAAGGAAGCAAATAAGGAAATTATTTATGTTGATGGTAAATTATGGCATATTCTATCTGGACATTAAAATAATTTTTAACATGTGGCTTTTAGTGATGCAGAATCCTTGTTATAATATTCAGTGAATATGCCAAGAAACAAAATTACATGCAGAAAATGATCTGGACTGAATATAAAGAATGCAGGGAAAATAAGGCAGAAATGAAATATAGCTATTATGTCTGGGCAGTGGACTTGCAGATACTTCTTTTGAGGCTTACACTTTTCTGTTTTTCTCAATTTTCTGTAAATGGGAAATATTATGAATAACTATGAAATATTATGAATAATGAAGGAAAAATGAAAAAAAAATAAAAGAACAAAATAGGAAATGACTGCTAGGATAAATGGTAAGGACCAAATTTGTACCTCCATATGTAACTTCAGGTAATTTTTTTTAAGTCTCATTTTTTTGGAAAATAGGATTTAAAACCTCATAGGATTGACATGTGGGGCTAGGATAAGTAGGAGATAAAGCTTTGTAACTTATGAAAAATAATAAAATAAGATATAAAAATGCTTTACACATTGTTCTCTTTTAATGGGTTCTAGTGTGTATTTAAGAGTATTTCCATATGTCACAAATAACCAATGGAATTGACTGAAAAACTCCACTGTGCTCTCAGTATGTAGAGTGCCAGAGGCAAGACGTCTTGTCCAACTCATTCCAAGCCCGTTTTGTGCCATGGTTGCATGGGGACGTTGGGCAGGATTTTAGAAATGATTACATGGGAAACTGCATTTTAAAGACAGAGGACAAAGTCTCATCCTTAGGTGAACTCTCTAGTTTATAGGGATCTTGAGTGCAGAGGTTAAATGCTAAACTTCCTTCATGGTCTGTTTTTCTTGTCTTGATTGATTCAACCTTTCCATCCTGTGAAGGCGATTTGATTTCTGTTCTGTCTTCTTTTGCACCTGTTGTAGCCTCTGTGATAAATTCTAAATACGAGGAGGAAAGGATGGCCACTCTAACACAATGTGGTCTTTCTGTCCCTTTTCAGCCCACAGGCAGGAGGGGGCTATGGAGTAGGAATATGGAATTAGAAAGTATTTGAATTGAATAACTAGAGAAAATGAGGTGTCCAAAAAGAGGTACATTTAGAAATAGAAGAAGGGTCTATGGGACATAGATCATTGAAAAAAGTAAACATGACGTTGGAAATCTTTTGAAAGTGGCCTAATTAATGCACAGGAATACAGATTGTTTAGATCTATGGCTACACTTTTAGGTCAGTAATAAAAATTATGTTTTTGGAGTACCAACATTGCCAGTTATGGGTTAGTATTTTATGTGTAGAACCAAGTCTATTCAGTGAGACCTGGTATATTAAGTTGATTATTATAATGATGAATCACAGATGTCTCGGAAATCTATTGTTTTTCACTTGGTTTCATCACGTGTTAAGAGTTTTGTCACTAGATGGTGATGTTGAGTTGCACAGTTTAGGTTTGCTGGCTTTTTTTCTGGTGTGTGTAATAATATTTGTAATGTGCATCATAAGCACAGTCATTTATATAAACTCGAATATTAAAGGCTAAACTTGAAAAAGGTTTTTAAGAAACATAACAATTCTAAATATTATTTGAGTCAAAAAGTTAAAATTACTTTAATGTGCTTGTTTCTTTTTTCTTCAATTCAGAGACTTTTAGGGATGGAAGGGATATAAATAGCAGTCTAAACTTTTTATTGAAAGACTGAGGTCTGAAAAGAGATTCCAGGGTATTTGAAAGAGGTGTTTTTTTAGCTTTTCAAGGGTATCCCTTTCGTGTGTATAAGCTCAAGGCTCATCTTTAATTTCCCTGCTCTGCTGGTGTCCAGTAATGTTGGTGCTGATTACCATCTGATCTAAGGGTTGTTTACTGCTGGAACCTGGGTATTGTTTTCACTGTTTATTATTTTATTGTTTCAATCATGTTAACACTGTGTCCCTTGCTAGGGGTAATAGTTAAACTACACTGATATTTCTTTAGCTGATGCTTCTACATGGACTCTGACTGTTTCTATGAGTGATTGTGTTTATCTGAATAAGATGTAAGGTACCGAATCATATTCTTGGAAAAAAGATTTTGGAGTGTATATGCATATATTATGTGTGTACACACATACACACACGCACGCACACACACATACCTACACACACACCTGCACATTTGCATACACACACATGCATATATGTGCACACACACGCAATCTCCTTCCAAAGAATACTTGCAGTGTCACAGCATTTGGAGTGTGGCGTTTCCTCTGCCTTTCAGGTATATCAATGAGTATTACAAAGATACAAGGAGCTTCCATGAAATTCTTTGGTAATAGCTTAAAAACAGGGGAGGGAAGGAGAAGGCATTCTAAACCCTTCTGACTAGTGAATTGATTTAATCGTTTAAACAATAAATGAAAGGCTATGAGAAAAAAAATGCAAGTGGTGTTGAAGAAGAATGTAAAATTTAAAAAATGAGGAAGTGAATACTTCTAGTGAAGTCCTCAGATTGCTTAATAGTATGAAAAGTAAATAATTTTTTAAAAATCCTGACTATGTGATGCAGTGATATCAGAAATTCCAGGTGATTTAACATTTTTTAAAAATTTTCAACAATTTAAAAAATAAACACGTTATTTTTATAATCAGAAATGCCTGAGTAGAGTATATGTGCGTATTTTAACTACATGAAAAATTTGACCAGTGACATTGGATTCAGAAGCAACACGAGCTCTTTTCTATTTTAATCAAACTTTTTGATTCTATCATAATTACATGTTTCCAAGTTTTCTATCACCACATGGACCAGCAGGAACTTCCCGAAAGCCCCATCCCAAGTTATCTTCTGGCCATCTGTGCAGCATCTTATCTCTGTCATTTCTCTTATAGAAAGGTACATATTTTACCATGCCCACAAGTAGGTTCCTTGATTTGGTTTACACTACCTAAAGCAGGGATAAGGCAATCAGGATGAACATGTTTAGATTTTTTGAAATCTAAAGACAAAAGCGCATCATTACTTTTTTTAGATAATGACACATCTGCTCGAATAAATACCAGTGAAATACAGGTCAGAAAATACGTGCAATTAATTTTATGTAATTATGGAATCTATTTAATTAATTCTATGTCAATTGTGTAATATAAGTACATATGTACATATGCACATATACACATGCACACACACATTGGGATTATCTGTTTACCATGTAAATTAGGAGCATTACTTTCATTCACTCACTTCTGGAGTGAGTGAAAGCAAGATTTGACACTTAGTTTCACATGGCCCAAAGATAATTTAATTTTTCCACCACTGATGAGAAATGGAAGAGAAGCCTCATATTAATTGCTACCAGTGTTTAATAAAACCAAACATATGCTCAGCAGTAATCCTCCTGGGTTACTTATGAATTTGACAGGAATTGACATGTATAAATTCAGAATTTTTAATGTTAATTTAATCTTTCTCTTTACTTTAAACTTTAATTAGAAGTCAAATATAAGAAATGTTGATTACATAATTATCAATTATAAACTTTTTGAAACTGCTGCACAAATATCAGCTAATAAGTTAACTCAGTTAATTGAGTTATTCATTATTTATTTGTAAAATTTTTTATTATATTCATTAACCTCAGCATTGGGTGGTTCAACCTGGTGCCTGCCATGTACTAGGCAATCTTTGTTTAAAAGCAGTATTTGCAGGAAAATATTAAAATTTATATTCTGACTGCCATTTTATAGCAATTTGATGCATGTGTAATGATAAAACTAGAAAAGAAAATATGTGCCATTCCTATGTAGGGTGTTTCCAGTGGAAACAACAACATTGGAAACAACAATATGAATAAGAAACATTAAACCAAGGTCAGGGGAAAAAAATTGCATTTTCCCCTTCGTATCAAAAGCCTGTATCGTACAGACAAGAAGAAAAGGAATGCAGCTTTTGTTTTGCTACCAAAGGGAAGTGCAGAGCTAAGTCGTTACTCTAGAATGCTTATCATTTTAGATACAGACTTTGAATGAGCAGCTAATAGCTAAAATTATTTAGAGGATAAAAATTGGTACTGTGAGGATTAGCTTTAATTTTAAGTATCCATAATTGAAGTGCCACATTATGATTTTAATGTTATGATAATCTTGTTAACAAGCTGTTGTGTATATACTATCATATTTTAATGTAGTTGCAAAGCTTAAGTAAACCATAAAGTAAATTGCTTTTTGAATCAAGCTTTTACAAGTGGAAAATTAGTGGTTTACATAGTTTTGACTACGTATTTTGTAATTATATTTGGCATTTTCTACAACTTAAGAAGAATAATAGAATAGATTTATAGATAATGGATTATTGTTTAAAGTACATTAGCATTTTTGTTGTTGCTCATTCTACTTATTTTAAGTATATTTCTCATTGTAGCATATTATAATATCTGGTTCTACTTTTTTTCCATAAGTCCGCTCTTCTGGAAGATATCCATTGACATTTACTTATCTTTCTCATTTATCATATACTAGCATGTTATACTTAACAAAAAATAAATACCTTTTCTCATCCAGAATTTCTACACATTGCTATAGTGTATACTGAAGTACTTCCATTGAGGAGTTTGCATTTATATTATTTGTGGGGGGGATTATCTTCCACATTCATAAGCAGTGAAGAGAGTAAGCTAGATTTACTTTCTTTAAAAATGCTGCTTCAATTGATAATGCATGATAATTTGATAGTCTAAAGCTGAATTAAGCCAATTTTTAAAAAAACATTATGTTATTATAGTGATGTGGGATACAAGTAAGGATTATACAAGCAGGCTTTGCACAGATGAAGTTTGGACCTCCAACTGGCCCTCACTTCTCCTGGTTTATGACCCAGTACCCTTTGTGTTGTTATATGATCCCTCTTTCTCTCCTGGCAGTGCCCAGTGACTGTTGATCCCTCCCTTGTGTTATTGTGGTTAATGTTCAGGTCCCACTTATGAGTGAGACATGTGGTATTCAGTTCTTTGTTTCTGTGATAGGTCACTTAGTATGACAGTCTCTAACTCCCTCCAATTTGCTGCAAAGTCTATGATTTTGTTCTTCTTTACAGCTGCGTAATACTCCATTGTGTATTACCACATTTTCTTTATTCAGTCCACATTCAAAAGGCAGTAGGTTTTGGTTCATGTTTTTGCTATCTTGAATAGTGCTGCAAATAAATAAATGCATGTACAGGTGTCTTTTTGGTAGAATGATTTATGTTCCTCCAGGTATATTCCCAGGATAAAGGTTGCTGGATGGTATGGAAGGTCAATTTTTAGTTCTTTTAGGAATCGCCACACTGCTTTCCCCAGAGGTTTAACTAGCTTGTGCTCCCGCCAACAGTGTAGAAGCATTCCCTTTTCTCTACTCTCACACCAGCATCTGTTGTTTTTTGATTCACTAATGATGGCCTCCTTTCTGGTATTAGTATCTCATTGTAGTTTTGATTTGCATTTCTCTGTTGATTAGTGAGGCTGAACATTTTTCATGTATCTCTTGGCTGCTTGTATATCTTCCTTTGAAAAATGTCTATTTGTGTCCTTTGCCCACTTTTTAATAGGGCTTTTTTCCCCCTTTCAGATTTTGAGTTCCTTTTAGATCCTGGATGTTAGAAAATTAAGCAAATATTTTTTAACTTAAAAAGCCAGATAGAGCCGGGCTTGGTGGCTCAGCCTGTAATCCTGCGCCTTTGGGAGGCTGAGGTGAGTGGATTGCCTGAGCCCGCGGGTTCGAGACCCGCCTGGGCGGGCGAGACCTCATCTCTACAATAAATCAAAAAATCAGCCGGGCGTGGTAGCGCGCACCTGTAGTTCCAGCTACTCGGAAGGCTGAGGCGGAAGGATCGCTGGAGCCCAGCAGGGCGAGGCTGCGGTGGCCGGAAGCGGCCACTGCACTTCAGTCTGGGCGACGGAGTGAGACGCCAACTCAAAAAAAAAAAAAAGCCAGATAGCATATATGGCTAGCTCTCTGGGTCACATAATATCTGTCACAACTACTCAGTTGTGCTGATGTAGTGCAAAGGCATCTGTAGACAGTATGTGAACTGATGATTCTGGCTGTGTTCCAATAAAATTTCATTTATTAAAATAGGCAGCCAGCTGAATTTGGACCCTAGGTTATAGTTACTGACCCCTGGGTGAGAGCAGATGCGCGTTAGAAAAAATTTCAAAGAACTGCTCAAGGAATATATTAAGAATTTGTTATTGTCTCTGATAGATTGATACAAAGTGCTATGAAGCACTTCCAGTTGTTTTAATCAGCATAACTGTCAAACGCTGAGGTGTTATACCTTCCATTTCCTGGGCTGGTCCTTGAGGTTGAATAAGTTACATTTCCTAGATTACTCATTCAGGTAAATAAACATGATTGTGAATAAATAGACAGTCTAGCTTGTAAAATCACCAATATGCAACCAACCCTAAGCATAGATGTTAATGCCACTCTGTTAATTAGTATTGATTTCTTAGGTTTATGGTTTATAGCTAAAACATGAAATAACCACTAACAAATATTGTGAAACAATATAATGTCACTTTTAGTTTGCACTAGTTTACCATAAGTGATACCTATAAAAAGACAACATTGATGTTTTAGTTTATCTATTATTCTTTTTTTTTAGAAAGCAGGATTTATTGCGAGGACAGAAAGCTTCCACAATGGAAGAGACCCGAGAGGGCTGCCTATCAATTATTCTTATAAGCAAATGTAGAGTTATGGTGTCCACTAAGGTTCATGTATGATAGCTGATATTGATTGGAAAGAATTAATTGTGATGTCCATGGTTCATTATTTTAATGCCTTTAAAAGTTTTGCACTCATGGAACTATTTGATGAAGTACTTTTGTTCAAAAATTTAATAAATATTTATTGAACAAATCAGGAAATAATGAATAAATACTTTTCTTGTAGTCCAAAAAGAATACTCTGAAATCTAAAAAAGAAAAATGCTTGCTACTGTATTCCCAGCTACTTGGGGGGCTGAAAAAGGTGGATAACTTGAGGCAAGGAATTTGAGGCTGTGGTATACCATGATCACAACTATGAATAGCCACTGCACCAGTCTGGGCAACATAGCAAGACCCATCTCCAAATAAATAAGTACATAAGATAAAAAATAAAAACAAAAATGTCTTTGCTGTGTTCTTTATGTGCAAGATGTTATTTGGTGACAGCTATTCTGATATGTCCAGACTTGCAGGGAACCGAGGATGACCTATGTGTTTCCAATGGCTTCTTACTTCTTATGGATCTTATTTCTTCCAGCCTTTGCAAGAGCTAACCTCCTACAGTCACTCCCCTCTCATGCACCCTTGGGCCTCCTTCTTTCAAGGCTATTTCCATTTGCAAACACATGTGCCTGCATTCAGTGCATCCTAAAAGCCAACAAAACCTTTCTGCATTTCCTCTCTTGGCTCTGCCCCATATGGCTCCTCAACTATAGGACAAACCCCACTAAAAGAGTTGCCTGCAGAGACTTCTGTTCCTCACGGCCTCCTCTCCTGGAGTCCACTCTAGCTGGGTGTCTTCCTGCCATTTTGTGAACCTGTTCTGTGCTGTCCCATCTCTGATTCATGCCTCACCCGAGTTGCATTTATTTCAACTAGCTATCATATCTTCTTGGAGACATCCTTCCCCTGGTCTTCAGTGACTGTAACCTTCCATCCTCCCTTTCATTGGCCATGCCTTTCAACTCTCCCAGGCAGCTGTCACCTCCTCTTCTCAACCTCTATATGTTGACAGATTCTATAGTTTAGTATTGGGATATCTTTTTCTGAATTTTCCCTCCTTTTCCTAAGTAATTTAGTCAGACAGCTATTTGCTGATACTGTCTTGCTTCTCTTCTTTGATTGCTCCCCTATACTTCAGCTCTACAAATCCAAACACGTACCTGACTTATACACTTGAATATTTAATGGCAACTCCAGCTTACACATCTGAAAGTTATCTCTGGCTGCTCACCGCAGACCCCACCACACGAGCTCATCCCCTGGTGTTTCTGTGTGAGTAATGGTAATAACACCCACTTCGGTTGCTTGAGCTATAAATTTGGAATTCATTGAAAAATTTTCTCACACCCATATCTAATGAGTAAAAAAGTTCTGTAAAAACTTGTGACACATATATATCCCTGGAATGTGTCCAGTTCTCCATTTCTCCCCTGCCACCCTCTCTCCCTCTCATCTGCACTGCTGGTTTCTCTTTCTTCACTCTTTTTCCCAAAAATCTGTTTTTCATGGGTCACTCAAATTGTGACAATGGCTTGCTGTTTTAGTTAGAATGAAAGATTCCTTCTGCCTACTCTGTCTTGCAGGTACCTTATCTCCCTCTGACTTCCTCGCAGATTTCGGACCCAGTTTGAACTTGTTCACAAAGCACCTGAGGACCCAGCCTTCCTTCTCCAAAACCCCCAGTGTGGGCCTCATGCTTCCTGGCCTCCCTGCCTCCTTCATCTCTGCTAGGCCCTGCTGCTGCTTGCCTTTTGGCTCTTAGCTTTGATAGTGTTTTCTTCAACAGGGATCATCAGTAAATGTTAGGTGGATAAGCATTGAATGAAGAGTTGAAGTAATTTGAGCACATGACACAAAATTGGAGAAGCCAGAACTTGAACTCAGACTCACTTCTCTTGGAGAGTTCATTACTTCTTAGAATTTTTAGAGAGTGTGTGTTTGTGTACCTAAGCCATAGATGTAAGTACCTTTGCAGTACACTTTACTAACATATTAGAGAAATGCTACATTAAAATAATAAAACTGTAGCCATGTCATGAAGTTATATATATATATTTAAAGTTCAGTCTTCCTAATGTTTCCCAAAGGGCTCAAGAAAGTCAATTTAATTTAGAACATTTCCTAACTTTAGCTTTATAGCACTGTCCCATTTTAAGAGGCATTACTTTGGCTGGGGAATAGAAAAAGTAATAGTAGTAATTTTATTTAGAGATCTTCTAAAACATCAGCTTTTAGTGGAAATGGGTGTTTGTCATTGGACCACAGAGGTAATCCTTTTAGTCGATATCTGTGCTATGTTTACAAACCAATTATTTTGCCTGTATCTTCCTATATCTTTCATGAGAGTTTAGAGTAATCCTTTTTTTTTTATTTTAGATGGGAAAGAAAAATGATTTACAATAAGGTTAAATTACTTACTGGTATTATATTTGTCATTGTCATATTTTTCCTTCATATTTCATTTCTTCCTTCATCCCCCTAGATGTTGTTTATAATTTCATATTTGTGAGGGGAATATTGCTTGAGACATTTCTCACCCAGAGTTAAGAACTGGGTTGAAATTTAAACAGCTTGGATGAAAAAGCTGTTTGGAGAATCAGATTTTTGTTTTCTTGTTCATAGTGAAACATGAATAAGTGTTTTTTTTTTCCTAAAAGAAAAAAAGGTACTGGTTTTGGCACATAATTAAAGGTAGGTGTATGCATATGAATAAGACTTTTAAAATAATTTTAGAACATTGAGTAGTCAGTGTGAGCCATTCACTACCATTAGTTACAGTTTAAAAGTTGTTTCTTGAGTAAGTCATTCTATTAAAATGAAAGTCTGTTGTTATTTTATTTATACCAGATTGTCCTGCAATTCATGTTTACTCAGAATTGCATTTTGCTCATCTAAAATTTTGTGAGAATTTATTATTCTTTCAGCAATTCCACTGAAATATTTCTCTGTTTTTAAAGGGCATGTCAGATATTTTTCTTGCACCCATTTCTATGGATGATATAGTTATTCTAGAAAGGTATCTTGATTGTATAAATACTAGCATATATTCTGTAACTATAAGAGCAGAATAAGAATTTGTAGACATATCTAAATTATTTCATGCCCTTGATTATTTATATTTTTGTCTGCGTATATATAAAAACAAATCAATTTTAAATATGATACATAGAAGTAGTATATTTTTAAAAATTGCCAAGTAGTCAATTTAGGACCATGAATAAATCTCCTTAAACTAAATTTTACATTTTATATCATTATAAATATATAACATGATAGGTGAATTTGCCTTGAGTAAATCCAGGTTGTGTTACTGTTAGGATACTCAGTTTTAGAACTGCAATTTGGGAAAAAAAAAGGCCTAGTGTTTGCAAATGCATATAAATATTATATACACATATTCCTTGTAACATAATTTAAATTGAATATCTTTGAATGTCTTATATTCCAGGTGTTTGAAAAAATCTATATAAATATCTCTCCCCACACATGGGCACATATTCTCCATAGCATGATTCGGATTGAATACCTTCAAATGTCTTGACACGTTTCAGATTTCTCTTTAATTATACAGAAAGTGATTGTAGTTACCATATATATTTACTAAAATCCATACAATGCAAACATTTTTCTGTTGCTGATTATTGAATTCAGTTCAGTTGTAGAACCCATTGGGTGCTCAGCCAAGACTGGTGCTGGCGTGTGAGGGTCAGTGGCCTCAGTCTCTGCTTTTAAGCTCGCTACCCCATGGTGGATCAATTGGCAAAGGTGTGGCTTTATAAAAGTGCTTAGATGGAAGCTGGTGATGTGCCTAAAGTGTTGTAAGTCATCAGCAGGCATTTATTAATTCTAAAATCACAAGAGGAGATTAAAGCAAAGCCAGTGGGGAAGAAGCAGTAGGTAGAACTGGGAGTCTGAAAATAGTCACAGTTACAGGTAACTGATAGGAAAACAAAGACAGTGCCACCAAGTAGAGATGATTCAGTTGCAGTGTTTTGTTGTTGTTGTTGTTTAATTTCCACTTATAGTTATGGGCTTTCTGGTCTTGATTGATATCTTCAATTATGTATGCACCAGATCTTATTTGTAGTTTTAAATATAATTTATTGAAGCTAGTAACCTTAGTCTGCTAACCTATGATTGATAACTAAAGAATATTAGGCTTTACAAGGGTACCTGCACAATGAATATTTGTATACCTAACCCTTAACTGTACCCCACAACTTTAAAATAAAAAATATATGTTAAAAAAAAAAAAAGAAAAAGAACTTAACTAGAGAACCACGTTTTCCAATTCCAACATCAAAAATATCTTGAAGCTCTGAACCTTTTGGCACACAATGGTTTGTACCAAACTTTGTTTTTGAAATTCTTTCCCAGGCGACAAGCTATGTACCCAGATGTGGAGTCAGATGTGGAAACCTCA
>CAUYQG010282581.1:0-26741 GCA_963574415.1 Tarsius wallacei | reverse complement strand
TTTGCTTGCTTGCCTTACTCACCTCTTGCTGTGCTGCCAGGTTCCTAAGAAGCCACGGACCAGTACCGGTGCTTGGCCTGGGCACTGGGGACCCCTGCTTTAGAGGGCCAAAGGCCATGGCCCTTACAGTGTCTAGTGTGCATCTGGGGAAGAACTGTATAAATGATAGGGGCGGGACATGAGAAAGAAGTCATAATAAGGTGAATGACCTTAGAGAGCCTTGTAGTTCATTGCAAAAGTTATGAATTTAACTCTCTATAAGATGGGATCCCACTGGAGAGTTATAAGCAGAAGAGAGGCAAAACTCCATTTACATGTTAAAGAGATCAATTACTTTCTCACTGCTTATTTGAAAATAGACTTAAAAGGGCACATAATGGGAACAGATGATCCAATGAGAGACAAATGAGTTTAAGATTAGGATTGGAGTAATAAAAGTGATGATAGTAACATTCTGACTGTCTTCTGAAAGACTCAACATTGTTTTATGGTGTGTGGGAAAGAAGGGAGTCAGGAATGACTCTCACATTTTGACCTGAATAATGGAGTTGCCATTTCCTGAGGATGGAGAATATTAGAGATGGAAAAAGGTTAAGGGGAAATCAACAGCTCAGTTTTGATGGATCTGACAAAAAACAAAAAACAAATCTAAATATGAGCCTGAAGATCAAACAAGAAAATTGAACAAAGGAAAAGTAAGCATATAGATAGTATTTAAAGTCTTTAAATCAATGAGATCATTTAGAGCAGGGGTCCCCACACCCCAGGCCACAGACAGGTACCAGTCTGTAGGCTGTTAGGAACCAGGCCTGTACAACAGGAGGTGAGTGGCACCTCCTCATAGGAGCACAAACACTACTGTGAACTACACATGGGAAGGATCTAGGTTGTATACCCCGTATGAGAATCTAATGCCTGATGATTACACTCCCACCATCTGTGGAAAAATTGTCTTCCCATCAAAACAAAAACCATATGATTATATCATTAGATGGAGAAAAAGCTTTTGATAAAATCCAGCACCCCTTCTTGATAAAAACTCTCAAACACCTAGGCATAGGTGGAACATACCTCAAAATAGTAAAACCATCTACGAGAAACCCACAGCCAGCATACTCTTAAACAGACAAAAACTGGAACCATTTCCTCTGAAAACTGGAACAAGACAAGGATGCCCAATCTCATCCCTCCTGTTTAATGTAGTTTTAGAAGTCCTAGCTAGAGTAATCAGAGAAGAGAAAGCAATCAGGGGTATCCAAATAGGAAAAGAGGAAGTCAAGTTATCTCTCTTTGTAGACGACATGATTGTATACCTTGAAAACCCAAGAGAGCCGGGCTCGGTGGCTCAGCCTGTAATCCCGCGCCTTTGGGAGGCTGAGGTGAGTGGATTGCCTGAGCCCGCGGGTTCGAGACCCACCTGGGCAAGCAAGACCTCATCTCTACAGTAAATCAAAAAATCAGCCGGGCGTGGTAGTGCGTGCTTGTAGTTCCAGCTACTTGGAAGGCTGAGGCGGAAGGATCGCTGGAGCCCAGCAGGTCGAGGCTGCGGTGGCTGGGAGCGGCCACTGCACTTCAGTCTGGGCGACAGAGTGAGACTCCAACTCAAAAAAAAAAAAAAAAAAGATCTTTAAGGATAGACCAAGAAATTCCTCTCATTTTACTTCCTCATAATGTGGTCAGGATTAAATGACACAATGCATATAAAGGACTTTATACAGTTTGCATGTGCTGAAAACAATTATTTTTAATATGCTTATTATAATGAAACTAAAAGACAACAGATGTAAGCACCCTGTATATTTTTAGAGTCAACTCTTATATCTCTCTGAAAATGTTAGATTTCAAAAAGACTAAATACTACAATGGTTTTTAAGCTTTTGTCTCTTAATGTCAAAACTCTAGGCCTCTCTGGATTTGGGGGAAATATATACCACATTCATGTGTGCTTCTCTGACCCATTTACTATGGAACTTGTAAGGCTGCAAATATCGTAAGGACTCAGAGTGTAGGAAGGTCCTACACTCTGCAGCAGGTCCAGTCTGTAGGGCAGACTGCTCTGTCTGCCTCTCCAACTGTACAGCCCAGTAGATCCAATGGTACCTTAAGTCGAGTGATTTCACCCAAGACTGTCAGAACAAGACCTCTCAAATGCCCAAAATCTCTGATTACCTCTTACTTCTCATGTTTTGGTTTGTGCCTCTTGACTATTTTCTTCCCTCTTAGTTGGTTTAAGGTTCTAAATTGTTCCACAGGCACCCCAGCCTTTAGTCACAGTATTCCAAAAATTCTTACCCCTGAAAGTCACTAAATATGAGACTAATTATTTGGACAGTAAGTTGATTAATTTATATCCAAATTAATGGGAAAAGCCACTTGATTATCTAAGGAAGACCCAAATAGATTATGAGACATATCTCATCACCCAGATTTGAAAGCCTAGTATTTTGTTTTGAAGTACCTTGCAAACTTAAATAATAATCCTTATCTTAGTATTTGTCTGTTTTGCAGAAGCCAACTGTGTGATCTCCAAAGTCTTAATTGTTGCTATGCAGCTGCAGTCATGTCATATAATTCAACAAGTGATCAACCTACAAAGAGAACAAGAAGGCCTGATGATTAAAGAGATAAAAACAACTACCGCTGAAAGCTCAATATGCAATTATGACCTCTCAAAGAGCAGTGCTAATCTGGACGGATCACGTCCCCTGAAGACAATAGTCAATCAGAAAGGGATTTTGATGAAGTGAAAAAAAATGCCCTACTGGTAGCTGTGAAGAGATATCTGAGAATTGAGGCAAAGATGCAAAACTATACTAGGACTTACCAAACAGATAAACTGCCCTAAACTATGACATGCAAGACAAGCAATCTAAACAGGGCTCATTTAGATTCATGTTCCAAGGTGAGACCACCAACAAACTGATCCAGTGGCAACTCTGTATGGACTCATGTGTTATAGACAAGACCCCAACTTGGCTGGTCTACAGATTCTGGCCAGTCCCTGAAAAGACCATTGTATGACTAACTCCAGCTCCCTAAACCCCATAAATTCTCTTCCCTGATTTACCCATTGTGAGACACTCCACAGTTCCCTGATATGTGCATTCTCCCTTGCTCTCACAGCCTAATAAAACTAATTTTGTGTTTCTGATGCAAAGTAACACCCAGAAATGGTTAGTCTGATATAACAATGAATGATTTACTGAAGATTCATTTATAACACCAATTATGAGACAATATCCTGAAATGTTTGGTTTTTCCCTATAAGCTACCATAAAAGCTTTGAGTCAGTGACCAACATGGTATTGCTGATGATTTCAGGAATCATCAGGGGTAGAAGTGGGAGTGGCTTCTTTCTTTCTTTTTCTTTTCTTTTTTTTTTTTTTTTTTTTTTAGTCAAATTCACACGCCGTCACACAGGCTGGAGAGTACAGTGGCACGCTCACAGCCAACCCAGTGTTGACTTGCTGGGCACCCACAAACCTTTTGCCTAAGCCTTCAAAGTAGCTGGAACTACAGGCGTGCACTACCACACTTGGCTAATTTTTTTTTAATTTGTTGTAGAGCTGAGGTCTTGCCAAGTTATCCAGGCTGGTCTCAAACCCACAGGCTCAGGCAATCCACTTGCCTCGGCCCCCCAAAGTGCTGGGATTACAGGCTGGGCCACCGAGCCCAGCCCACTTCCTTCAATATTATTCCTAATATTATTATTTGATTATTTGATTCCTCTTCTCCCAATTTTGAATTCTGCAGGTTTGGAGTTCTTAGAGGAATCCTTCCACCAAGGGTCACACATTATTTCACTCAACTGGAAGTTGGGACTGTTACCTAGCTCTTTTGAGCTCCTTATGCCACCATATCAACAGTTAAAGAAAGGAGTCACTCTGCTGACTGGAGTGAATGATCCTGATTACTGAGACTTTCAAGAGGAAGTTAAGTTGAGGCAGGAAGGACAATATATGAAACCCAGAGTATTCTTTCAAGTGCCTCTTAGTACATCCATTTCCAATAGAAAATTTCATTGAAAAACTTCAACTTCTGAAGGAAGGTATGACCACTAAAGATTCAGACATTTGAATAATGAAGATTTAGGTTACCCTATTAAGTAAAGGATTTGCCAGTTGGAGTGCTGGCTGAGGACAAAGAAAACATGAAATGTTTAGTGGAAGAAGAAAGTTACAAATATCACTACAGTCTTATAAAACTAGGATTACAATAACGATGCATATTTTGCTCCTTGTTATATACTTATAATATGATATATAGCCAGGTGTTATATTATATTATTGCCACTGTTATATTATTATTGCTACTGTTTATATTTTTATGTTATTATAAGCAATGTGTTATGTTTTATAATATATTATATATACTTACATATATTAATAAATTTCTTTTTTCCTTCCCTCTTTTTCCCCTAATTATTTTTCAAAAATTAGTAGTAATTAACTTTATAATTTAGTCATTAGATAACTGAATATTTAAAGAGTAATTAATATCACCTGGAGATAGACACAATGACTGTCACTCGTATTTAGCATGTTAAGATATGATTTAATTTTACCAACCTTATAGCTGTCTTCTTTGGGGAGAAGATGAAAATACCTTTTGTATGAAGGCTAGTGGATATATTTGTTGCATTTGCTGCTGTTAGAAAATTCAAATATGTTTCAAAGGCTGTATATGGATGCTAACTGGCTGCAAATTTGGACTGTGCTCTTTTTTTTTTTTTTTTAAGTTAGAGTCTCACTTCAGTCTCACTCGCCCAGGCTGGAGTGCAGTGGCACACTCACGGCCACCCCAGTGTCGGCCTGCTGGGCTCTGGCAATCCTTCTGCCTCAGCCTTCTAAGTAGCCGGAACTACAGACGTGTGCTACCACGCCCGGCTAATTTTTGATTTATTGTAGAGGCGAGATCTCGCCCAGTTGCCTGGGCTGGTCTCGAGCCCGAGGGCTCAGGCAATCCACTCGCATTGGCCTCCCAAAGTGCTGGAATTGCAGGCTGAACCACCAATCCTGGCCAACTGTGCCCATTTTTAAGTTATTGACTCTTAGCTCCACGCCCCTCCTTCTATACTGTTTAGAATCCTGGCACTAAAAATCTGCAAGTCGTATTCCTCTTTTGCCAGCTGGCTCTCTGTTAGGCTGTGTTACTGTAGTGTGCTATAGGGAGTCTGGCAGGCTAGAAGAGGAGGAGAGGACTTCCTCCCTCCTGTGAACAGGGTCCTGACATTTGCTCTTCACCCTGTCAAGGGCAATTGGCTAGACTTCCAAGACTGACCTCATTGTACCCCCTCAGACATACCAGCTTCACCCAGGCAGTGCCACCTCCTCACAGCCTTGATTTCCAGACCCTTAGTGTCTCCGTCCCACTTGCTAGGTTCTAATAATTCCAAACTCTTCCCTTTGTTCTTCCAGCTCCACTGTGGTAGCTCTTCCTGCCGTTACTACCTCTGTATAAACACAGTGTCCCTTTTGCTTTTTGATTCTCTAGCAACTGTTTAACCAAAGTCTTAGATTGAATTCTCTCAGTTACAATAACTAGTATGATTTATTTTTTCTGACATATGAATGGACACAAATACAAACAACAGTATTGGCTTAAGATAGTATTTAGCAAATAGGGCTTCTCTGTTTAATTAAGCAGAGAATTCCAATACTGATAACATTAAACAATATCTTATTCAAAGTTTTCAGGGCCAGAAACATTTCAGAATTCTTCAGATTTTAGAAAGGCATTAGTGTATACAAGGTCTGACAATTAATTTTGTGAACTTGCCACCAAGCACTTAGGTTGGCAGCATTGTACGAACAACTCAGTAAGGTTTCATAACCTTGGTATATCAGTGTCTCACAGCTGTGTTCATGTGAATGTGTGGTGGTGTCTTGCTGAGTAGCATTTATTATTGTTGTTGCGTGTTTTTGTGTGCTGTCACAAAAACGTTGGAGCTTGAATTAGAACAAACAAACATTAAATTTCTTGTTAAACTTGACAAGAGTGGAAGTGAAATCAGGGACATATTAGTCCAAGTTTATGGGGATAATGCCAAGAAGTAAACGGTAGTGTACAAATGGATTAAATGTTTTTCTGAGGGGAGAGAAAGCATCACAGATGAAAAGAGGTCAGGACGGCCAATGGCAAGCAGAACTGACAAAAACATTGCAAAAATTTGTCAAATTGTGACTGTGAGAAGCATAGCAGATCAAATAAACATCCATAGAGAAACAGGAAAACCTTGGCATGAGAAAGGTGTGTGCAGAAATGATCCCAAAGGAGCTCTTGCATCACGGCAATGTACAGCTCACACAACACTATCTGTGAGGGAGTTTTTAGCCAGTAAACAAATAACTGTATTGTAACACCCTTCCTGCTCACCTGATCTGGCCCTCAGTGGCTTTATTCTTTACCCAAAAATAAAGGAAATCTTGAAAGGAAACATTTTGATGCCATTCAGGACTCCAGTGGTAATATAATGACAGCTCTGATGGCCATTCCAGAAAAAGAGTTCCAAAATTGATTTGATGGGTGTACTAGGCACTGAAGTCAGTGCATAGCTTCCCAAAGGGAGTACTTCAACGGTTACCATAGTGATATTCAGCAATAAGGTATGTAGCACTTTTTCTCAGAGGAGTTCATGAACTTAATTGTCAGACCTCATAAACATACATTAAATCATGTAATAGTTCCAGCAGGAAGCAGGACAGTACCTCATAATTAAATGCTTGAGGGGATAAATATTCCATATTCCCTCAAATCAATTCAGCCAGGCTTTGCCACCAAAAGAGTCACCCCCCACAAATTGTGATTTTCAGAGCTTTTAAATTTTGGAATTGTGGATAAAGCATCTTGAACCTGTGTTAGGAAAAGCTACAAAATGACATCAAGGGACCCATTTTTTTTAAAAAGCCTAAAATTGAATTAGTGTTTCAAGAAGACACTGAATAAATCTGGACGAGAAAGCAGTGTCTAACTTAAACATAAGGAAGATGACAGCAGAAACAAAGAAAGAGCTTTTGTAGACTACCCTGGCAGACTTAGGAAAAACTGTCTCCATTTACCATTCTATGGTGGAAGGAAAAATCTACTCTGACAGTAAACCATAAAGAGTTCTTATTTGAGACTAGGTTAATGAAGTTGCATACAAAATTCAGACGGTGCAACTCTATCAAGAGAATTATGATAGTGCCACATGGAGCATGTCCTAACATGCCAATTTGTTATTTTGCTTTTTGATGTGCTGCGAAATTAACAGAAAAAGATATATTTATACATAAATATATTTCTGGTGATTTAAATAGCTTTAGCTAGATGCCACGACTTGAAAGAGAAACAGGTAAAAATGACTACTCTTGGGAAGTGGGACTGAGAAAGTGAAAAACAGGGAAGGGGCAGAGGGCTTTTTATTTAGACTTTTCTGTATTACAGTCATCCCTCATATCCACGAGGAATTGGTTCCAGGACTCCCCTTGGCTAACAAACTCCATGGATGTTTAAGTCCCTGATAAAAAATGATACAGTGTGTGCGTACAACCTAGGCATATCCTCCCATATACTTTAAACCATCTCTACATTAATTATAATATTTAACAAAACATGAATGCTATGTCACTGTATGTCTAGAGAATAATAGCAAGAAAAACAAGTTGTGCATGTTTAGTACAGATGCAACCATCTATTTTTTTCTGAATATTTTTGATCCAAGGTTGGTTGCATCCCCAGATGCAAAACCTACAGATACAGAGGACCATCTGTATTTGTTTTATAACTAGATGAATATATTAATTTAATACAAGAGTTTTAATTACTGTTCTAAAATGTAGAGACTTAGAATGAAACAAGTCTCTATGAGTTGTGAAGTACAAGTGATTAATTTATAAAATAAATGCATAGTTTTGTACTTCCTAAATAGCAATTTAAAACTTTGATGTAATAGAATTTATTGAAGTCAAACTGACTCAACTTCTAGTTCAAGGTGACCTAATAAAGACCTACTCTCCTCCCTGACACTAACTTAAACACAAAAAGAAATTATAAAAACAGAGACAAAAACTTCATCTACAATGTAGCTGGTAAATAATCACAACAACCAAATCAAAAACTATGGAAAACTGCCAAAAACAGGATTCGGAGCCAAATTGAAAGAACTAGGAAGAAAGACACCAAACAAGAGATCTTATGCAGTAGGCCAAGTTCCTTCAAATCAGCACGTGGCCCTAAAGGGCTCAATTAGAGATCCCTCTATTGGAACAATAAATTCTTGGAGTTTGCCCAGAAATATTTCTGAAGCCTGCTCTGACCTGCTAGTGGCAGGGGAGGTGGAACTGAGTATTAAATAACAGGGCATCACATTTTTACAAGAAGTCCGTCAGTGTGATTGAATGGAAAAGAGATGAAAAGAAACAGATTTTGTAGTAGGTGATCACCAACAGCTTTATTTGTTTTTATAAACACTTCGTGTTTACTCTTTGCCAGGAACTGTTCAAACTTTCTTACAAATTTTAACTCACTTAATCCTGATATCCCTATGAGGTAAGCACTATTATTATCACCATCCCCATGTTACAGGTGAGGAAACTGAGGCACTGAGCGGTTAAATGACTTACCTAGGTCCACAGCTTGTGACAATGTGAATTCATACCTAGACAAAGTGCCTGCAGAGTTTGTGTTCATAATCACAAAATCATAGTGCCTCTCTCAAGAGAAATATGAACGAGTTAAAAAACAATGAAGGAGGACAACATCATCGCATGCAAAAACCTTTACCATTATTAAAATAAAAGTCATTTGCTCACCCATGAAAACATGGAAAAGATACATTCTGAGACTTTCAGAGTTTCGATAAACGGTTACCTGAATTGGAATTGCTTACTGCTTCAGCTCTCCCTCTAGGTCCCTTTCTTTCAAATTCTTGAGGTCATAACTAGTTATGACCACGCTAGTCTATTTATGTATTTATTTATCTTTAGAGATGGGGTTTCACTCTGTCACCCAGACTAGAGTGCAGTAGCTCAATCACAGTTTACTGTAACTTTGAACTCCTGGGCTCAAGTAATCTTCCCACCTCAGCCTCGTGAGTATCTAGGACTACAGGCATGAGCCATCATGTCCAGCTAATTTTTAATTTTTTTGTAGAGACAGTCTCATTATGTTGCCCAGGTTGGTCTCAAACTCCTGGCCTCAAGCAATCCTCCTGCCTGGGCCTTCCAAAGGGCCAGGATTATAGGCATGAGCCACTACATCCAGCCACTATTCTCTTTAAAGATGACTGGTAATCAGAAATGGAACTGTGCAGCCAGTGTGGAAGAAAAACAAAATAAAACAAAGATTGATTGGACTAAAGGACATGCAAAGTGAGCAGCTGAAAGAAAATACAGAAAAGAAGAGAATAATCAGGGTAAAAGTGGACTTAACAGTGCTTAAAATAGAGTCAAGGATATGGAGGAAAAGGAAATCTAACTTTCTCTTTCTCTCTCTCTCTCTCTCTCTCTCTCTCACACACACACATACACACACACACACACACACACACACACACCCCAAGTGTCCTGTATGGTATAGGACTTCACTGTGAGTAAGAAAGAAATCACACTATCCCAGAGATGATCCATACCTATCGGCCAGTGTACTAAGGAGAGAGATTCAAAAGACTAAGATTTCTTAAACTACAGCTATCTCAGCTCAGATCCCTGACTCTTCCCCCACATTTCTCCTAAAATAGCTTGTCAAGGAAGAATTTTCTCATTTAGAAATCAGTAATTGTCAAAAACATAATCAGGTTAGAATTAACAGAATTATTTGAGAAAAAGAGCTGACAAAACAGATAAAGGACATATGTGCACACGTGGGCAAATTTTTATCATGAAACAAACTAAAGCGTTCTTGTTGAATAAGAGATCTTAAAAGAAAACAACAGTCTTTATGCAGCAATAAGCCAAAATATTCCTCTAACTGTATTTTCGTACCCATTAAACACTCCCCTCTTTGTTCACCAATTCCCACTTCCCTTTCCAGCCTCTGATAGGATGACTATAGTTAACAATAATTTATTGTATGTTTTAAAATAACTAAAAAAAATGAAATCAAAATGTTCCTAACACAAATAAGTGATAAATGCCTTAGGTTATGGATACCCCAACTACCCTGATTTGACCATTACACATTATATGCTTGTATCAAAATAGCATGTGTTCCCCATGAATGCATACAATTACTATGTATCCATAATAATTAAAAATATAAAATTTTTAAAAAGAAGTAAAAGTAGATAGCTAACATTTACTTAGTAATTATCAAGTCCCAGGGACTATTCTAAGTTAACTACCATATTTAAAGTTAAACGATTAAAAAGATAATCCCATGAGTCCAGGAAATAAGAATAATATCACCTAAAAGGGTTAAAAAAAAAAAATGAAGCTAGCTTTGTTTTGGTTTTCTCCAAGGCAGTACTTAACTCTAAAAAAACAATAAAGAAGTGCCTACAATGACAATTGAAAAAAGGCCTGCCAAACAGTAACCATTTTCAAACATGCAAGAATTTTGGAGTATAGTTACTAAAATCCTCTTGAATAAATTTCAAGAAAAAGAACTTCTCTAACCAAGGGATAAATGGAGAAAATATGGCTAATGAATGGTTATCATCTTTAAATTGATTCAAATGTAGAACTAAGGTTAAGCAACAATGGAGTTACAAAATAAAATGTAAACCTTATAAACCGAGACAATACAGAAATAATATAACTTTAAAAATCTATAGGTTGATGGGTGGAGATGAAATCACCTTTCATGAAAAAGGGACATGGCCAATTGACATTTTTAAAAATCAGTGAAGTTAATAGCTAGAAAAATATAGAAGGTTCTAAAATAAAGAAAAGACAAATATTTAAGGTGATAAATATTCCAAATACACTAATTTAATCTTTACAAATTATATAAATGAATTAAATTATCATATGTATCCTGAAACTTAAGTTTAATTTTTTTAAAAAAAGGAATGAAGTCTACAGCCAATATCACATTTAGTGATGAAAGACTGAATGGATGCTTTCCATCTAAGATTGGGAATTAAGCAGGTAAGTCCATTCTCATCACTACTACAGAATACGATGTTGAAGATTCTAGCCAGAGCAACAAAGCAAGGAAAAGAAATACAAAGTATAGAAATTGGAAAGAAAGAAATAGTAATGTTTTTATTTCCAGTTTATATAATCTTTCATAAGCAGCAAAAAGCTAAGAACTATGAAACCTTGATGAAAGAAATCAAAGATCTAAGAAATGGTACGATATATCACGTTCATGAGTCAGAAGATTCAATATCATTAAGATGTCATTTCTACCAAAATTTGCCTATAGATTCAATGCAATTCCTAACAAAATCCCAGAAGTCATTTTTACAGAAGCCAACACGCTGATTTTAAAATTTATGTAGGAAATCAAATGTCCTACTAAAATGATTTTGAAAAAGAAAAATGAAGTTAAAGGATTCATCTGATTTCAAGATTTAAATGCTATTATGATACAGAAATTTTGATATTGGCAAAGGATACATATATATGGGATGAAATAGAACAGAAAATCCAGAAATAAACCCATATATATGTGGTCAAATCTTGACAAAGTGCGGAGGTAATTCAATGGAGAAAGGATAGTCTTTTCAACAAACGGTACTGGAATAATAAGGCATCCATATGTTAAAAAAAAAAAAAAAAAAGCCTTGACTCAAACCTCCAATCACATTTTTTAAATTACTCAAAGTAAATCATATACTCAAAGGTAAAACTATGTAAAATTTAACACTATAAAACTAGAAGAAACATAAAAGAAAAATCTTTGGAACATTAGGCTAACATATATTTCTTAGAGGCTGGGCTCGGTGGCTCAGCCTGTAATCCCAGCACTTTGGGAGGCCAAGGCAAGTGGATTGCCTGAGCCCACGGGTTCAAGACCAACCCAGGCAACTTGGCGAGACCTCGTCTCTACAATAAAATTAAAAACAGCCGGGCGTGGTAGTGCACGTCTGTAGTTCCAGTTACACTTGGAAGGCTGAGGCGGAAGGATCACTGGAACCCAGAGGGTCGATGCTGGGGTGGCCCTGAGCGTGGGTGCCACTGCACTCCAGCTTGGGTGGAGTGAGACTCCAACTCAAAAATATGTATATATATATATATTTCTTAGCACAGAAAATGCACAAACCATGAAGGAAAAAAAATGATGAAAATGATGTTAGATCATATACAAAATATATATATAAATTAACTTGAAATAACTTTTAACCTAAATGTAAACTTTAAACTATAAAACTTTTAGGGAAGAAAAATAAAATCTTTGTGATATTGAGCTAGCAAATATTTCTTAAATAAGACACAAAAAGTACGAACCATAAAATAAAACATGACAAATTGAACTGGTACTCAGAATATATAAAGAACTCTCAAGGACTTGCTAGAAGCCCAGACCTCACTTTCACACAATTTGCTTATGCAGCAAATCCTCACATGTATCCCACAACTCTAAAATTAAAAAAAAGAACTCTCAAAATGCAGTAATAAAAAAAAAAATTTTAAATAAGTAGAAAATTTGAACAGATACTTTTGCCAAAGAAAAGATTCAAATGGCAACCATACACATATAAATCTGTTTAACAGTATTAGTCATTTGCAAACTTTACATTAGAGGCTCAATGATATGCTAATATACACTAATTAGAATGAATAAAATTTTAAAAACTGACAATATCAAGTGTTGACAATAAAGCAAAGCAACTGCATCTTTTACACACTTCTGTTGAAAATGTAAAATAGTAATATAGCTGCTTTGAAAAACAATTTGATAGTCTTTTATAAGGTTAAACATACACTCAGCCATCCACTACTAAGTATTTACCCAAAAGGAATAAAAGGAATTTACCCAAAAGGAATAAAAACATATGTCCACACAAATACCTGCATGTAAATGTTTAAAACAGCTTTATTCATAATCCCAAAAAACTAGAAACTATTCAAATGTCCATTGACCTAGAAATAGGTAAACTTATAGTGATATACTCATAAAATGGAATTTATATTCAATCCTCTCACCTCAGCCTCCCAAAGCACTGGGATTACAGACTGAGCCACCGAGCCCGGCAACTCATTATTTTTTTAATAAAGGAGTGGACAGAAATGGCAAACAAAATAATGGGTGGGCCACGAATGGACTAAAATACGTGTCAGATTCTGACTTAAAGCCTGCCACCAGATGCAGCTGTACCATTGAAGTACAGAAATTCACTTGCCACACACAGACAGGGTTTTGAGTCTGCAAGCAATTGTTTCAGTTAAACCTCACTGCTAATGTTAATCTGTATTTGCAGTCTCTCTCCAACGCTAGCATCACCACCTCAGCGCCACCTCAGATCACCAAGCATTAGATTCTCACAAGGAGCGTGCAACCTAGATCCCTCACATGCACAGTTCACAACAGGGCTTGTGCTCCTATGAGAATCTAATGCAGCTGTTGATCTGACAGGAGGAGGAGCTCAGGTCATGAGGAACGGCTATAAAGACAGATGAAGCTTGGCTCATTCACTGGCTGCTCATCTCCTGCTGTGCAGCCCAGATCCTAACAGGCCCCATGGTCCATGGCCTAGGAGTTGGGGACCTCTGCCATAGTATATACAATGCCAAGTGTGAACCCTAATGTGAACTATGGTCTTTGGGTGATATTGAAGTGTCAATGTAGGTTCATCAACTGTAGTAACAAATGCATCACTCTGGTGGGGAAAGTTGATAATGAGGGAGACAATGCCTATATGGGGACAGGGGATACACAGAATGCCTTTGTATTTTCCTCTCAATTTTGCTGTGACTCTAAAACTGTTCTAAAAAACAAAGTCCTTAAAATAAAGTACAATCAGCCACAACTATGAATTTTGTTTAAAATAAATTCTGTAGCCGGGCTCAGTGGCTCAGCCTGTAATCCCGCGCTTTGGGAGGCTGAGGTGAGTGGATTGCCTGAGCCCACGGGTTCGAGACCTGCCTGGGCAACGTGGCGAGACCTCATCTCTACAATAAATCAAAAATCAGCCGGGCATGGTAGCGCGTGCCTGTAATTCCGGCTACTCGGAAGGCTGAGGCGGAAGGATCGCTGGAGCCCAGTGGGTCAAGGCTGCAGTGGCCGGGAGCAGCCACTGCACTCCAGTCTGGGCAACAGAGTGAGACTCCAACTCAAAAAAAATAATAATAAATAAATAAATAAAATAAAATAAATTCTGTAATTCTTTTATTAAAAAAAGAAAAGAAGTTATATAATCATGTAAATTATAGAAAGAATAATTAAATTCAATTAAATTAAATAGTATTTATTCCAATTAAAATGGGAAATTAGACAAGAGGTGTGTGGAAGTGAATATAAATTCATTTTATTATTCATAGTAGGGAGTCAATAGGTACTGTCAAAAGTTGATAAATCAAAAAAATAAGCTTAAATATATTATTAAAAGTTATAAAACAGGCCGGCTCAATGGCTCAGCCTGTAATCCCAGCACTTTGGGAGACCGAAGCTAGTGGATTTCCTGAGCCTGCAAGTTCAAGACCAGCCCAGGCAACTTTATAAGACCTTGCCTCTACAATAAAACAAAAATTAGCTGGCCGTTGTAGCCTGTAGTTCTGGCTACTCAGAAGGCTGAGGCAGAAGTTCGATGCTGGGGTGGCCATGAGCTTGCCACTGCACTCCAGCCTGGGCAACAGAGTGAGACTACAACTAAAAAAAAAAAAATTTATAAAACATCCAATAAAAAGTTTAAAGCACATTATAAATCTTCAGAACTATTAGAAGGAAAACACATATTTAATTTTAAAAATATAAATTACTTAGCAACATATTTATTTCTGTAAGGTCAGTAGTGATATACCCTCTTTTGTTCCCGGTGTTAGTAATTTGAGTCATCTTTTTCTCAATCTAATTAACACTTTGTCCATTTTTTGATTTTTTTTAAGAATAATATTTGGTTTTATTTATTTTCTCTATTCTCTTTGTATTCTCTAGTTCATTAATTTGTGTTCTGATCATTATTTTCTTTCTTTTGCTTGCTTTACACTTAGTTTGCTCTTCTTTTTCTAGTAGATTAGGGATTTTTTCTAGTAATTTTAAAAAGCATATATATTTTTAAGTTGACAATAATTGTACATATTTATGAGGGTACGTAGTGATGTTTAGATACATATAATGTATAGTGATCACATAAGGCTAATTAGTAGATTCATCATCTCAAACACATATTATTTCTTTTGTGCTGGGAATATTCAATATCCTTCTTCTAGCTATTTGAAACTATATGTTATTGTTAACTATCGTCATCCCACAGTGCTATTGAACATTAGAACATATTCTTTCTATCTAGTTGCAATTTTGTATCATTTAACAGATCCCTTCCCTATCCTTCTTTTCACACTACCCTTCCCAGCCTCTAGTATCCTATGTTCAACTTTTTACTTCCATGAGTTCAACTTTTTTTAGTTTGTAAGGATGAAGACATGTAGTCAGTGTTTAACTTTCTGTTCCTGACTTATTTCACTTAACATAATGTCCTCTAGTTTCATTTACGTTGCCTTGAATGACAGAATTTCACTCTTTTTATGGCTAAATAATATTCCATTGTGTAAAATATCACATTTTCTTTATCCTTCCATCAGTTGTTGGACACTTAGACTGATTCCATATCTTGGCCATTGTGAATAGAGCTGCAATAAACATGCAGGGACAGATATCTCTTCAATATACTGATTTACTTTCCTTTGGATAAATGCCCAGTAATGGTTTTGCTGGACCATATGGTATAGTTCTATCTGTAGTTTTTTGAGGAACCTCCATACTGTTCCTCATAGTGGCTGTACTAACTTACATTCTTACTAACAGTATTAATCTATAATTTCTACAACCTTGTACAAAGAGGATGACTCTTTCCATTTTACAGGCAAGAGAATTGAGACCCAGACAGTTTAAGTAACTTACTGATAGACCCACAGTTCACAAAGTGTGAGAGCTGGAGTTGGCCACCCTGTCCGGGAGAAACTTCAAAGCCCTCATGTTCCAGCCATGCCACGCCGCACCTCTCCTGTCTGCTCATGGGTTCCGATGCTTAGTTTATTCTAGTCCTCCTACAAGTCTGGGAATTTTTCACGGGGCACCACTGTTGCTATTTCTCTTTGTTTTCTCAAGTTTAAGCAAAAAAAATTTCATGAGTAGCATTCTTTAGAATTTAGGGTTGTCAGTGATCAGGAAGAATTTAGACTTTGTCAGTCTCAAAGAAAAAAAAGATTATAGAATCCATATGGCATTCCCAGGCTATCCGACCCAAGAAACCAATACATCAGACAAGGCTATTAGGTACCTTCCAGGAAGAAGTTACCACTTAGACAAATTCCTTCAAAATTAAGAGGAAGGAGTCTCTAGCCTTATGATCTTTAAGTCAAGCATGTCCAACACACAGTCCACAGCACACAACCTGCATGCTGCCTAGGAACAGCTAGTAATGCGGTCCCACAAAACATTTTAACATCGTGTGTTTTTTAGCAGATGCTTTCTTTATGACCCCATGAGTAGTTCCATTTTTGACGTTCACTATCGTGCCTTATCCATGACCTCACTGTTTGGCAGCACATACATTTGTGAGCAGCTGTTTCCAATGATGAAGCACGCGGAGAGCAAAATTTAAACAAACATTTCTGACGAGCACCTTGAGAACTCACTGAGAATTGTGACCACTTCCATCAAACCAGACATTGATAGATTAGTTCTACAAAAACAAGGCCAAATTTCCCACTAGTTTTACATTGTTCTCATTTTCTAAACTTTATAATAAAACAATAAGAAAATAAAAGAAGTCTTATTATGTATGTACAGTAACTGTATTATATAATTTAAGTGTGGCCCAAGCCAATTCCTCTTTACTCAATGTGGCCCAGGGAAGCCAAAAGGTTACTCAGTGTGTCCCAGGGAAGCCAAAATGAGGCATCTGCCTCCTGACATGGCAATGATTTTGCCCTCGTTGCCTGCAGAGACCTTGCTTTCTTGGGGCAGGCACTGTTCAGTGCCAGGACTGACCTGGCCTGTTCATACAGGAGCAATCTTTTTTTGTTAAATGGAATTACAGATTCAACACAAATATTACCCCTAGAGTTGTGAGCTCCAGAAAAAGTTGTCATCATATGATTGGCAAAACTTGTATGTTTTGTTTTTGTTTTTGTTTTTGATTTTTGATTAATCCTGGTGAAAATATTTTAATGAAAAGCTTTGCTCTGAATTTTGAAAATGTAGACAACATACTGCAACATGCAGGAAGATGATCAATTAAAGGAAGTAAAAAATAATCCCCTTGCTGCAGAGTGGTGTGAATTAGCTAGTCAAGACATGCTTATTCAATAAGTAGGAAAAAATGATGCATTAGTGGAAAACTATAGCACATACTTTGAGGTTGTTCATTGTCTTTGAACTAGTTTTTCAACTTTTTGCAAATTGCAGGTAACTGATGGATGTCCACATTCCATTCTGTCTAATAGTGATTTGAACGGGCTTCCTCCCCCTAAGGAAAATCCTGTTTTGCCTCCATTTTCAATTCATTTCAAAATTCCTTTACTACATATAAATTTTTGTTGTTTTCACTTGTCCTTTGAACCGGTTCGAACCTCGGCTTAGTTCTCTCCTGTCATATGTGAAAAATAAAATCTTTTCTTTTTTTTTTTTTTTGAGTTGAGGTCTCATTCCTGGAGGGCAGTGGCGTGATCATAGCTCACCACGGCTTCACCTCCTCAGCTCAGGTGATTATCCCACCTCAGCCTCCTGAGTAACAGGGACTACTGACAAGCACCACCACGCCCAGCTAATCTTTTGAATTTTTTTGTAGAGATAAGGTCTCACTATGTTGCCCAGGCTAGTCTTGAGCTCCTGAGCTTAAGTGATCCTCCTACCTTGGCCTCCCAAAGTGCTGGGATTACAGGCACAGTGAGCCACTATGCCTGGCCTGTAAAATAAATTTTTAACATGTATTTATTCTTACATTCTAATGCAAATCATGATCTTACCTTTCTCTGAAAATTATCAATCAGATAATGTACAGAACACACTGTACTATTTAGATTTTTAATGCATTGCTGATATTCTGTTATATGTGAGTGAGAGTACAATTTAGAATATGGGCTTCCAGGAAACAGAAAACATTCTTTCCTCGACTTTGTTCTGAATATGGCCACAACAAAGTGTGCAATACTAGTGGTGTGTTCACAGAAAATATGTGTATGTTTTGCCTTAAGTAAGGCAGTACAACAGAAGAATCAGGGACAGACCCCTTAGTTAGCACCGATTGCGTGTCCAGTATGGTGCCGGACAACAAAGAAGCCAGACACTTATCCCTGGAGAATTAAAATGTTGACATGCACGGAAGGGCTTAGGACAGGCTCCATGTGCACAACTGTGAGTCATGTTCAGTATGAATTTCAAGGGAGCCCAGCTGGGAAAATAAGCTTGTGTGAAACACCTAGAAGACAGCACCAGGCAGTTCACAGTGCATTGTGATACAGTGTAATACGCTGGGTTCTTTAACAAGTTCATGGGTTCAGAAACACGCTTGCTCTGGTGAATTCCAGAACCATCTTCAGCCCCTGTCACTGACCTCCCATTGATGCCTATGGTTTGAGATTTCGAAACCCAGTCTCATGTTTCGTGGTACACATTAAACCACATAGTAGATATTCGTAAGCCGAGAGCCAGGTGTCAGCAAACTAACCACCTGCCTTGGCTCTCCTGAGCTCAGAGGGTCCCTTCAAACTCTTAGCGGAGACTGAGGAAGGGGGCATATTTGTTTATGAGGAAAAGCAGCCATGTGCTTTACAGGGAAAATGCTTCATTCATTACAACATTTTCCTTCCTGCTGTTAGGGACAAGGCACCCTTATATCTAAATAAAAATGTCTTTTAAAGTTTCACTTCCCTGTCCTTGGAATTTCTCTTCAAAGTGGGCTTATACATGTCATCTGGCACTGGGAAGTCCTTTGCATTTTTGGTCCTGCTGTTTTCATCTATAATTTTAAAAGAATTATCGATACCCCAGCCTTGAATAACTTCGAGCAGACAGCCCTAAGGCAGGCTTCATCTGGGGGTGCTTCATTGCAGGTACCCAGAAGAGCCGAAACCTGTCCTGGGAAGACAAAGTCCGAAGTTCCTGGGCACCCCCAACTAGTGTCCCAGACCAGGACCTGGAGACCCCACCCTAGCTCTCACCTTTCTGTGGTGGATAAGAGCTGGGAGGTGGAAGCTGGAGCTTCAGGGGACAGCCACTCTCCTATCCTGAGTTCCTCTCATTGGTCATGCATGTTTCCATAGTCATCCTGCTGGCCCTGAATAAAAGAACTCCAACTTATTCCAAGATTAGTTGAGGCATAAAATGCTGCTGACTGTCTTGCATGTAGACGTCTTTGGCCCATGGTTTCACTTCTGTGTTGTTCCAGTCAATGAAAAGAGGACGATTCTTCATCTAAACTTCTCTGTAAAAGCCTTTCACCTTGTGACAGGCCCTGGGACACTCTCAACTTCGTTGGTGTGCCTTCCTGGGCTGACCCTCACATTTGACTTTTCACTAAACCTTTATCAAATTATTTCTGACCCAACTGCCTTAATTTCAGGTGGCAGCCTCAGGCCCATCAGTGATGGTAGAAGAAAGCAAGACACAACTTGCACATCCTCCCGTGGCTGTAGAAAAAAATTTGGCTGCAGACAGGACTCCCAGACAAAGCCAGCATGTAAGTGACTTCAGGTAAAAGACAAAAGGGTCTCCAAGGAAAGTATCCACCAAGTTACACCAAGAGGCACAGGGGTGAGTGTTACTGACAGGAGTACTGAGTGTGAGCTCTGAAGTTTTTACATTGTGGATTTGCTCTGTGTCAAAGTCAAACTGCACACAAATTGGCATTATGTTTTTAGAGCTTAAAAATATAAACTAAGCCTTGCTCAGTGCTCACTCTCACTAGGATGTGAGCAATAAACGAAGAAAGAACTGGTATAATAAACAGTCCGTCCACAGAGAACCCACCAGCTAAGCTTCCCAGGAAGGGAGCAGATGGCTGTTTCTCCCCCAGAAAGGAGAATGGCTGCAGGGAGGAGATGTCCAGGAGGAGGTGTCTCTGCTCCATGTGCAGAGGATGTCCCTGGAGCAGCCCTGAGTCCAGGACCAGGTGCCTTCTCTTCCTCTGGGCAGCGATTCCTTGGCCACTCACAGTGATGGGCCTGTGGCCGTGTTTGCACCCTCTGAACACCCACCCCTCTGGGTAATTAGGCTGGGGGGATACACAACTCAAGCCAATCACAATCTGCTGCTTTCTTTCCTAGGAATGTCACTTTGGAACTGTCAGAATTGAGCTGCTTTTTGCTTATGGATGAAATTGGCGGAAGTCATTCTTAAGGAAATACAGCAATGTTGAATCAGGCAATCTGTCTGGTCAAGGTTGATCCTGGAATTGCCAGTCAACAAGCCCTTAACCTGAACTTCCTGTGTCAGTAACAAAAGGGAGCACAAACTTATCTCTATCACCAGCACTGAGAACAGTTCTCAGAGGAAACACAAGCAGTATTTGTTGCCCTTGCAAAACAAGCAAGCAAGTCAACCTACTCCCCAGAAACTCCTACTGAAGTTGAAGTCACCATAATTGTCCAAATGGATGTCTCATGAGAAGGAGACTCAGGAGGTCATCCCACCGAGAGGAAACCCAGGAGACCATCCCACTGAGGGGAACCCCAGAGGGTCATCCAACCAAGAGAAGTCTCAGGACTGGGATGTCCCAAAAAGAGGAGCTCCAGGAGGCCATCCCACCAAGAGGTGCCTGAGGGGAGCATCCTACCAAAAGGAGCCCAAAGAGGTCTTCCCAACAAGGGGATCCCAAAGAGGTCATCCCACAGTGAGGAACACCAAAGAGATCATCCCACCTAGAGGAGCCCCAAAGTCATCATTCACCAAGAGTAGCCTCAGGAGGTCATCCCATTAAGAAGAGTCCCAGGACAAGGATGACTCACCAAGAGGAGCCAATTTCTCCTACTCCCCCAGGCTGCCTGCTTATTCTGAAATCAGAAAGCCACATGTCCCCTCCCTGACGAGGCGTGAGAACGAACAGAAGGGGAAGACAAAGTGAGGTAGCTTTTATCACTTGGATGATAGGGAGCCAGGAGACCCCGCACTAGACCAGGGCTCCAACCCTCACTCAGCTCAGAAAGGTGAGTGTAGATGCATGTGGGAGGAGAGGGGACAGCAACTCCATCAACCTCCATAAAATGTGTCTTTTCACTCCCTGACCTGTTTGCGGTGAGGACAGATTCAGGTTCTACGACTAGACTCTGGGTGAATCAGGGGCTGCTGAAAGGGTGCTGGGGAGTAGGGGAGGTGGGGAGGTAGAGGTCCTGGCCCAGTAGACTAGGGCCTCTTCTCCATGTGCTGATGTCCAGCCAGTCAAGCCAAGCAGTGGCAGAAGGAGACGGCAGCAGGGGCAGAGTATAAGCATAGTAAGAAAAGGAGGAGGAGAAGGAGGAGGAGGAGGAGGTGCAAAAACACAGGGGGGAAGAGGAGTCCAGAAGCTGGTGGGCCCAGTCAGTCGGTCTCAGTGCCCCACATCTGCAGGCGAGGGACTTGGCCCATGCTGGGACCCTCAGCGCAACTGCTCTGCTGACCCTCAGGTTCACCTCTTGACATTCCTTTTAAAGGAGGTAAGGATTTGTTTTCTCAACTAGAGAAAAGGGAAGAAACAACTGAACTCCAAGTCACGCTGATGCACAGTTGGCTGCCCTCTGCTTCTTTCTTGAGAAGAGGACCTAGAGACTTTGGAGTCTTTCTTTGATCCATGTGCAAACACATGAGGGGCATCAAAGATAAACCCAACAGGCCAGCTATTATCTTTATAGCACTAGGGAGAGCTCTCAAGGCTAGGATCAGAGTCCTGGTGGTGGTTTGCCTTGGATTTTCAGGGATAGCTAGATAAGTTTCAGATGGGGTGATGAAGAGTTGGGGGGAGTCTCAGTCCATCAGCTGGTCAGGAAATGTTTTTCCAGGTGTCTCCACAGTTCCAGGGGGTCCAACAGTCCTAATCTAGCTAGTCAGCCTTGGGTCAAAGAACAGGACCTGGAGATTCTGGACTTGACCTGTCACAGGTCAACAAGGGTTGTCCGCAAACTTGACAGGGTCATGGAACCTCCCCTGTGGCACATGGGGGAGGGTGATGAGTCCTTTCCTGGAACAGAAAAGAGGGGAGGAGATTTGGGAAAACAAGCAGGTGGGGGAATGCTATGACCATCATTGCTTTCTTAGAGCACCGGGCTCAGGTAAGTTTCAACAGTCAGCAAAAAACACATTCCTCGGCAAATGTTCAAGGACAGTGGGATAGCCTGTAGATTTTCTTGCCTCTCAAATATTGGGTAGAAGTGTGGATTCCAAGTATGAAGGAGAGAGTGGGCGAGGTGGTAGGGAAGGCGGGTTGTAGGCACATCTGGAAGTAATAGATGTGGTGAACCCAGCCCTGAGCTGTGCTTACTCCCTTGCTCCCAGCATGGCCCACCAGCTGGAAAGGATCAAGCAGACCAACACACACACACACAGACACACACACACACACACACACATACACACACATCTTAATCTCCATTCCTTAATAGTGGGCCTGGTGAATCTTTTCGTAGGTAAGGGGGACCCCCATAACGTTCAGAGAGAAGTTACGACAGTAGAGCTGTTGAAAGAGTGTGTTCACAAGAAAGAACTTCCAAAAGGCAGTGTTCATAACAACTTAAGTGTCAACAAACAGGAATTTGCAAACTAGAAATAGAAGATAAATGGAACTCTTCCGGGCACAAGGATGTTTCAGCAAGTGACTTGATGGAGTTGAAGTCTCACAGAGCGTTGAGTCCCTCTGGGCATGTTCACGCTCAGTCAGGCTTCCTCATGTTTTGGCAGAGTCTGTATGTCCTACCAAGTACCACATGTCCTTGCCGAGGGCAAACCGAGCTCTTTGGTTCCTGGTCACTTCCCAGCCTGGGCATACCCGGAGAGCAAGCTTCAACTTCTTCAAACTACCAGGTGTGGGGGAGATTTCCCTAGATGCCCACTGACCTTTCCAGACCTTTGCAGCACAGGAAGCATTCTTCCATGATTTACTTTTTAACGTCATGTACCATTTTCTTTGTAGACCACGAGGACAAAAGTTCTGGGAGAGCCCGGAGACTACCTAGCATGGTGAACGGGCTCAGTTAACAGCCAGTGAGCAAATGAGTCAAGATACACAGCTCTTAAAAAATAAGAGAAATTCAGTGGGAAGAAAGTAGTTTCAAAACAACTTTAAGATGTACGGGCTGAGGATGGGGGGAGGAGGACAAATGAGAGAAGGCACTCGAAAGGAAAGGCTGGAAGTGCCCATCCTTCTGAGTTCTTTTTTTCGCTCAGTTTCACAGCACAAAGCTCATGTTGTCCAGCTGAGTAGGTGCACATGGTGGCTTTTTTGGGCCACTGGAAATCCAGGATTCAATACCATATCATTCACAGAACACATTGGGTAAGAAAAACACAGGGATTACTTAGAAAACACGACCGTGCATGAAGTGCCCATATGCAGCCCACTTTCCCAGGAAGGGTCCCAGCCTGGTGTCCAGGACGCAGACTGTCTGGCACACACAGAAGGCACAGCTGGGTGTATGGTAGAATCCCGGCTGCTTGAGAACATTCAGAGACCTCACTACAGATGTTGGACGCAGCACCCAGACCCCACAACTGACAGACCCCAGATCTGCAGAGGCTAGCTCCAGAGGCATCATGCTGTAAGCACAGAACTCCTAGCGCCCTTGTGAGTCATAATCCTTCCTGGTTCTCAGAGCACATCACCAGCTTGGTTTTCTCCTCAGGAGAGCCAGTGAGAGCCTCCCAGTTCCCTCCTACACCATCCGGGACTTCAGGTACTGCCAGGTGGCACCACAGCAGAGGGGCAGGGCTGAGTGGGACAAGTAGGTATGTGGCTACTGGCCCGAGGAGGGACGTGATGAACAAATACATTGGCTGCCACAAGAGCCGGCCCTGAGCCAAGGTGTCCAAGCCGAGGAGGCCCTAGCCTTTGGTTCCAGGGTATAAGACTTCAGGAAATCCTTGCTGAAGGTGCGATCGCCATGTGCTCTGCCGTGTGTGTCTGCCAGAGCCCATCTGGGTCCCAGCCACACTCTCGCTTCCTTCCAGCTCATCACAAACAGGTCAGACCCAAAGGAGGTGCCCAGCCAGTGGGGAAGCAAGCCCAAGCGCAGATGAGTAATCGCAACACAGAGTGCTCACCCTGAGTGCCCTGAGCACTTAGGGAAGGTCCAACGCGGCGTGTAGGGGGTGGGCCAGGAGTAATGTGCAATCTGGAAACCCCAGGGCAGGACAGCGGCAGTGGCTCCCTGTGGTAGATGTCTCTGGTGGTGGCCTTCAATGCCTGTGCTCCCCATGCATTCAACTCTAGAAACCACTGGGCTGAGGTGCTGGAGAGCAACCTACAGAAAAGTCGGTGAATCACAACAATAGGCAGCCCAGAAATGTGCTGATATTTCAGTTTAATTTTTAGAATTTTTGGTAAGAAAAAATTCTTTATGAAAGTATATTTTCCTTTGAAAATTTTTATTCTTTTTTTTTGAGTTGTAGTCTCACTGTCACCCAGACTGGAGTGCAGTAACATGCTCCCGGCTACCGCAGCCTTGACCTGCTGGGCTCCTGTGATCCCTCCACCTCAGCCTTCCAAGTAGCTGGAACTACAGGCGCGCACTGCCATGCCCGGCTAATTTTTTATTTATTGTGGAGACGCGGTCTTGCCAAGTTGCCCGAGTGGGTCTCAAACCCGCAGGCTCATGCAATTCACTCACCTTGGCCTCCCAAAGTACTGGGATTACAGGCTGAGCCACCGAGCCCGGCATCTTAATTCTTTTAAAAATTAGATGCTCTTGCTAAAAATATGGAAATTGCATATGGGCACGTCGAGTAAAAAGAGTGACTAGATTCTGTTGTCCAGAGAAGAGCCTGATGTGAGTCTCTGCTTACACACACATGGGAGATCATGTACACATAGTATATACACGTACACATATCCATATGTATACACACCTGCCTGTATGATTTGTCATAAGAATGAGCTAATAGTATTTCTATTCAAAAATTAAGCAATGCGTTTCATGCCAGTCTTCATGAAATGTTCTTACATCATCATACCAAGTAACTTTCCAACCACCTGTCAACAACCTGCCGGCAAATCCTCCCCAAGGATAGCTGAGGACCTTCCGGCAGAAGTGGCAGCTGAGAAGCCTGTGTGTAGAGCCAGCCCTGCCATCGAGGAGGCAGAGGTGAGGGCCACAGGGGCTACAGGGGCACTGCTGGAAAGAGTCAGTCTTTTCTACTGAAAACAAGCTTGGGTGATGTCTTGTGTCCTGAGACCCCAAGGTTTAAGAAGGTGTGTGCACTGTAGTGACTGCTGAGGAGGCCACATACTAGGTGGCATTGGCATTGGCATTGTCCAGCGTGGGGACACAGTTCACATTTTATGGATGTTTGTGACTGTGGGAGCAAAGGCACAAGATTATCCTTGGAGATTTAACTTCGCTGTGGTTTTGCCGCACAGACAGAATAATCGGCAGAAAAAATACCTGGAACATTCCAGCGTAATCGCCACTGCTTGCCCCTCTTCTAGGCCCGTGGACAAACATGTGCTTGGCCCTCAACAGCCCTTGCTGTTCTCCTTAGTCACATAGCACTCAGCCAGGCCTCAGTCTATGGAGAGAGCCACGCGCTGCACTGTGCTGGGCTTCTGAGATGCCGGGGAGGCAGAGCTGGGCTGGTGAGTCCTGTTATGGAGTCTGCGTCACTCCAGCTGAGCAGATCTTAGCCACGGGTCCTCTTCCACCACCCTTGTAGAGACAGGGTGATGTGTGTGCCTGCCCTGTGCTATCATGCCATCTGCTTTAGTTGTGGTCCAGCACTTATCACCATCCAAATGTGAGGTCTCCGTTTGCTTAGTTGTTTGCTATCTATTTCCTTCACTGGAATGAAGCCCCTGTGAGCATGGGGACTCGACCATTGCATCAGAGCCTGGAAGGATGGCTGGCATGGGGCAAACATCAATAAGAAGGTGGGGGACGGCAATAGGAACAGGTGCTGCAGCTAGGCAACAGAACTCACTGGAAGGGGAAGAGGGATTCTGCATTTCAAAAGCAAAGCATGTGTTCATGTGTATGTCTGTGCATGTATGTGTGTGCATGTGCATGTGTGCACGCAACTGTGGTCTAAGCTGGAGCCTCTACAACCCCTCTCTGAGAAGGGAGGCCCAGGTTTCCGCCCTCTGACTCACTGAGCCTTGCAGCAGGACAGGGACCATGGAAGGCCTGATAACTACACATCGGCCAGTCCCCTCTCTGGTGCACAGCGCAGGTGCCATCGCCCAAGGATGCCGGGTCAGGGGCCCTGCAGACTCTGTGGGATGATTTTAGCCACTCCAATGTCCCAGGTGGAAACGGTCCCAGTGTGCTAAGGACCCCTGAAGAAAAGAAAGATCCAGAATCCCAGGACACCAAGAGCCCCGTTGACGTCAACATGGGGTGGCAAAACAGTGGCACCTAGTGGCTGGGTTCTCTAGAACATTCATTCTTTCGGCCACGTACTAGGCTCTGTATCAGCATTTTAACATCCAACGAGTGATCATTAGATTTAAGCAGATCTGCAAAATCATCTCTTTC
>CAUYQG010282577.1:0-11455 GCA_963574415.1 Tarsius wallacei | reverse complement strand
GCAATCTTCTATTAAGTGAGTTTAAAATATAGAGCTGTAATCTAGAAAGCATTTTGTTTGAGCAAAAGATAATTGATAATGCTAAGTAAACTACGTAAGCATACTCTGAAAGAAACCTGGAGACTCGCCCAATTATGTTTGAAATTTCCCTAATTTATAATCCTGATGGCAAGCAAAAAAGATGTAATCCACATGGGGAACAAAATTCCCTGGTTAAGATGATAAACACCCCAAAATGAAAACTGCAGGACACGCAGGCCTATCAAAGATATTAGCTAACGAAGGTGCAGACGCAGTGAAATCGTCACAGTCGTCACCTTCCCTAGGCAGCGCCTGCTCAGTGGGCCCCTGAGGCCTCCTCCTCACAGCCTGAGCTGTGAGCACTGAGGGATTTTTGGTAAGCATGTCTTCACTCAGACAGATGAAGGTCTGGAACCTTCCAGCCACTTCACTTTTAAAAAGTTTATGTTTAAGAGCCAGACTAAGTTTACTAATGATTTTTTAAAAATTGTTCATGATGTGGGATAACAGTCACAAAAATGCCCCTAGAGCATTAAGCTTGAGGATCCTGCATTTATAAAGACAGTGAAGAGCTTGGTAGCAATGCATATGACTCAATAACCTACAGGTGATGAATGATGGATGAAGGAGAAAGATAGGTTTAACCAAATGCGTCTTTTGATGCAAATAGGCGGTCAGGCCTGCAGAAAGAATCTCCTTCTCATGGCTCCTCATTGGCTTGTGCAGACTTGAACAAGGCTTGCTGGTGCTACACCCACCTGGGGGCTGGGCACAGGCCTGTCTTGGGATCCCAGGGGGTGATTCCCACCAGGACTTTGATGACATCTGTTTTATTTTCTCCCCCCAATTACCCACTTTTTAGAAGCAAAGACTAAACAATGTCTATGCGAACCAAAAAAAAAAAAAGGCCAGATAGCAAAAGGGGAAGTCACTTATTTCTGTACCATGTTGCTTTGCATTTTCAGGATGTCTATCATCTGGATACGGCCCCTTGTCTTTCTGGAAAGATCTATGCATTGCAGTATATCCACTCTGTAGATTTTTTAGTTGTCTGGTCCCTCTCAGGTTGAGAGAATTATTAAGGAAAACAGATGCAAATCATCTCAAGTTCCTAACGAGAAGGTTGAATACACAGTCATGAAAAGGGAGCATGATCTTACAGGCGGTCTCCACATTAATGGCCATCAGTGATTGAAAGATGCCTCTATTCTTGGGAAATAAGTATTCCAAAGCCATAAATGTCTTGAAAAAAAGAAATCCATAGCAGAAAATGAAATATATCCTTGGTAGAGAAAGCAGGCCCAAGAAAGATCTGAGATTTGCACAATATAGCAGTGAAATGTGGAGGCTGAGGACAAGGACCCCAAAGTCAGATTGCCTGGGGTTGGAGCCAGCTCTGCCAAGGACTGCTGTGTGACATTAGACAAGTTGCCTAAATCTCTGTGTTTGTTTTGTAACTTATAAAATGGGGATAATAATAGAACTGCGCCATAAAGTTGTTGGGAGGATTCTAAGAGTTAATGTGGGTGGAGCACTTAGTACGTGTTGAATATTCAATCAACGTTAGCATCGATCTCATGGCAGGTTGTCAGGGTTCCCTTGCTAGCATCCTCACTTACAGAGAAGTTACAGATGCTGGAGGAATAGGGACATCTGGCAAGGCCTCGATCCAGGACACGACACCGGCAAGGCCAGACCCACAAGGCTGTCCCTCTGGGATGACTGCCCTGAGGACTGCATCAAGCCCAGTGTGACCACCGACCACTCTGTCTACCAAGGAGACACTCTCCCTCACCCTTCCCGGGTGAAACCAGAGCAACTGGGTCTTTTAAAGAAAAGAACAGCATTTTCCACAATCTTCCTAAACTTAAAGTGATCCATAACAAAACAAACATGTAATGCCTGTGCCACACAATTTAAAATTATCTCAATGGTGCATTGTCAAGAAAGGTAAAACCCAGAGTGGCTGCACCCAGCTGCAAACTCTCCATCGGGAAAATGCAGAAAATTGATCTTTTCGCAATGAGGTGTAGCCTCCAACATGTCCAGAGCCACCTGGAAGGGCAAGAGCGAGCCTAGCGGCACCCACGAGCCAGAAACCAGTCCTGCCTCCTCCTTGCACAGACCCCTGAAGCATGTGTGTCTGTTGCCTCAGGGCAGCGATGTACCCAGAGCCCCCAGCACGCGTGTCAGCACAGAACTGCTCAAACCTGGGAAGCTTCACATGTTCAGAGTACATTCTTAGGGTGTAAGGACACAGACTAAGAAAGCAGAACCACATGGCGCATCCTGACCCCATAGCCACTGCTCTCTAGAAGACCACCTGCTTCCCTGAGCTGAGGCCCTGGGACAGTCTGCAGAGTCCCCAAAGTATTTTATACTTCTTTGTAATACAATTTGCAAAATCAATTGAATAGGATTCTGGGGGCAGAAATTCATCCCTACAGATCAGAATGCAAATGTCTCACTTCTCAATTCTGCATCTGATGGGGGAAAATTACAGAGAGTGGGAATCACTCTGAGAGAAAAGATCTGTCATTCTCAAATTCTGTCAAAGACAGACCAAGACGACAAAGGCCTCAGAAAACCTCCCCGCACCTTTTCAGGAACAAGCAGAACAAAGCAGCACATTGCCTGAGTATGTACCCCAAGAATGGCCTGGCATTTTTAGGGTTATTTGGAGATCATAATTAGTAATGGGATAAAACTAAGGAATAAATGTACAAAGCCAGGGAGGAAAAAAATTGGTTCATTAGGATCTGCTGGGGAGGGACAAAGGCCAATTACTCTCCAGATGGGATGAAACACTAAGGGAACATGTTGGAAGGAAGTTGACCCTCTTCGGGGAAGTCCTGATCCTTAGTTCAGAGGGCCATGCCGGGTCTGACACATAGCATAGACAGTGGGGTCTGTGCATCCATGGGCAGCAGCATGACAGCCAAATGGTCAGAGAGAAAAAATGTGCGCACTAGCAGTATGACAGAGCGGCCACAGAGCGTGTGATAACAGGAAAATCTTTTTCACAGAATGTCACATTTAAAAAGTAAATATAAGCATAGAAAACAATACCTGAGAAGACATACAGTGAATTATCAACAGAGGCTCTCAATCGAGGCTCTCAATCTTGGCGTGGAATGACAGGTGGTCTTTATTTTATCTTTTAGTTTGCTGACTTGTATTCTCTAAATTGAGCATGTATTACTTTTGTGATAAGAAAAAAACACAAAGTATGTTGAAAATACTATACATTTTACATTCAATAGGATTAAAATTAAGTGAGATGCTTAGAAAGTATTATGGGGAAAAAGCATGGGAGAAAATATTCCAGATTGTTAAAAGTGGTTATCACGGGGCGGGGGGGAACACATAAAGGAACAAAGATTTCTTGTCTAATCACCTCTTCTCGTCATAACACAGTTTTACTCAAGCGGGCTTTTATTTCATCATAAAACTAAAGATGACTTAGAAGGAGCTGCTTTGCATCGGAGGCCGCCAAGGCTGGCTGTGAGAACAGAGGCAATAACTAATGACTTCCTTTACGAGAGCTATCTTGCATAAGCATTCCCACCATAAACAGCATATGTGATTAGTATTGCTTTGGGAAAGAAAAACACAACCGCGTCCTGCAGACACGGAGAGACCCCTGCTCCTGTGTGTTGGGGGCCCTGTGGGCAGCCCTCCAAGGTGTCAGGGGAACGCAGGTCTTTGCTCATTTCTGGAGATCAGCCTATAGCTGCACCGGAAGGACGGAGGAGACCTCCCTTCACCTGCCACAGAGGTTAGAGTCACAGCAGATGTGCTGGATGGGCCTGCCCCTCATCTAAGCCAGGGAGTCCAGATGACCACACTGAAGCCCCTGATCACTGCCTCACTTCACTTGAAATGACTTGACCCATGTGGCCACCTCTGCTCTGGTGACACAGTCTCTTTGCCTCCAATAGGTTTCTCCTTGGTGCCTAGGTAACCTTTACACTTAGATTGAGGGACATCACACACACATGTGCGCACACACATACTAGCTAGCGCACACATACGTTCCCGCACATGCACGCACACACTAGCACACACACGTGCATGTACCCACAAGCATTCATGCACACACACACCCCACAAAGGGGAAAACGCTCCTGGTGAGGGGCTCCCAAGCCAGGCCCAGAGAGCTCCTGACGTCCTTCCCTACTTCTGACCCCAGAAGGACGGGAAGCAAGTTCTCTACCCCAGCAGAACACACAGCCATGTTATTTCAAGTGCCTGGCCTACGGTGTGTGGGAACGAACAAAACAGCCCGCGATGAAGAGCGTGGACCAAGCAACAGGGAGTGATTTTTCCTCATTTCGCAAGATGTTTTCTCAAAATAAAAATTAAAGATACAGACACATTTTGTGTAAGTGTAAAATAATTTTTAGCACCATTCTCAATTGAGAACAGCCCTGGAGCAGCCTGAAGTCGCTAAGAAAAGAACGGCCGCCCCCTCCCCATACCCCTCCCAGGGGCCCCCAGAGCAGCAGGCTCTCTCAACTCCCCTGCACACACTTCAGGACTTGGCCAAGCTGCGTCTAGCCTTGCGATGCTTTCTAGCTCCTTTAATGTTCAGTACGTCTTGGCTCCCAAGCTTGGAAATACAAGTCACTGTGTCTGTTTTCCATGTTCCTTAGTACCTACCGTCGCACCGCGGGGCATTCAACAAACAATTGCTCCCTGGCAGGCACCATCCGCATCTGAGGGACATGCTGGTGCACCCGGGGACCTCGTGTGTCCCACACTGAGGCAGCAGTGGGAGACAGAGGAGGGACACTGCCTGAGGAGGGGGGAGTTGAGGCCCACTGCCGAGAGCTGTAGCTCCCCTCTCTGACCCTGAAGCCCCGGTAGCCAGCTGGAAAGTGTTCCCTTTGGACATAAAAGTACAGAGTATGCACAGTCTCGGAAGGTCTGCAGTTAGCATGCTGCCCAAGGCTAAGGATTTGAGAGCATATCATTCAGCACGCTCAGTTGCATCCAAAAATGGCTGCTGTGTCTCAAGTCTGATCTATCCCATCCTTCTGACTTAAGGACTGCCTCTCCTCCAAGAAGAAAGATGCCCTGTTTCTTCATTTGCCCTGATCCTGAGGAAGTCAGACTGACACCAGGAAAGAGTTGTGAAGCTAAACACATAGGAAGGAAACACACAGTTTCAAGGAGAGTCTTCTTTCTCGAATAATCCATGTTTAATATGGGTTTCTGTGATGATCTTAAACCTATAGCTGGAAGTTGAGATCGTAGCAGTCTGGTGGAGCATACCTGACCTTCCACACCTGGAACACTTCCTGTTATCACAGGAGACCTCATCACGGCAGCAAATCCCCTGCAGCCAGGCCGTGACTGGTAAGACAAATAAAACAACGAACTCAAATCCCTACCTTCTCCGGCTCCCACAGCTGATGACTCACCATGCAATTAAGTTTCAAGGGTTCCCAAAAAAGTCAGTGGTGCCTTCAAAGTTCACAGATTCTATGAGACCTCTGTGAGCAAAGCCAATCTTGAGAGGCCCCATGGCTCACCTTTGCTTTGCAATTTCATATTCAGACCATTTAAAATAGCTAAGTCAGTAAGGAATAAATCATCAGCCTTCAGAGCAGCCTGGGCCCAGCATGGACTAAGAGAAGGGGCGGGTGTTTTTCTACAAGAAACTTTTGCTACCGTCCTAATTTTTTTTTTTCTCAAAAGATAACAGATGATCGTCATTTGTCACCACTGACACTGTCATCGTCATCCACCCCTACAATACACTGGGCACCCTTCTGGATGCTGAAAATTGTGTGGGATGGTTTTTGACAGGATTAAAATGGCTTCCCCCAACCAGCACTTCTCACATCAATACCTTAGATCAATTGGTCGATCAACTTTAATCGAGCACCCAAAGGTCCCCTGCCAGGTGTATGGGTCATCCTACAGACCCAGCACTTGGGAAATCCAGTCTCTCCTCACACAGGCAGGCTGGCACAGTTAGGGAGGAGGAAGGACAGGTTTGCCTTTGTTCCCACTTGATGAAGACAGAGCTCTAAATGTGAAGAACAGCGGTGAGACAGGACTGCAAATACGAAGGCATGGAAGGACAGAGGAAAGGTCTGGGATGAACGGGGCTCTGGCGTACAGGCCAGGGGGCTAGCCACCCTGGGCAGGAGGGACACTCAGGGGAGCTGTGGGGTTTGAGAGGGCTTGACAGATGGGAGGGTCTGGAGGTCTAAAGAAGAGAGGGAGGGCTTTTGAAGGGAGGAGCAGTGTGAAAAAGGCTCAGACACAGAGACGCACAGGGATGTGTTGGGGTTGTAAGGAGCCCAGCCCAGGACACAAAAGGTATTCACATCTCTCCATCCTGTGGCCGGGCTTAATTAAGCCAAAGGGCAGGGCCGTAGGGTGAGGATGGGAGGAGGTCCCAAAGCAGCTGCTTCTGCACTTACAGAAGCTGCACATCATCCCGGGGCCCAATTATTCCACCCAAAACTGACTTGAATGATGATCTAACTGCACAAAGCTTAAGAACACTTCATACCAGACTCCTGAAGACCTGGTGGCTTGGTGCCAACAAGATGAGTGACCGTGTGCAAGTCTCTGTACATCTCCAAGTCTCAGTTTTCTTAGCCATGACCCAAGGGCTCTGACTCTAAGGTCCATATGCATTTCTTTTTTTTTTTTTTGAGTTGGAGTCTCACTCTGTCACCCAGGCTGGAGTGCAGTGGCCGCTCCCGGCCACCGCAGCCTCCACCTGCTGGGCTCCGGCGATCCTTCCGCCTCAACCTTCCAGTAGCTGGAACTACAGGCGCGCACTACCACGCCCGGCTAATTTTTGATTTCTTGTAGAGATGAGGTCTCGCCAAGTTGCCCAGGTGGGTCTCGAACCCGCGGGCTCAGGCATTCCACTCACCTCAGTCTCCCAAGGTGCGGGATTACAGGCTGAGCCACCAGCCCGGCTCCGTATGCATTTCTAAAAGGCTATCATCTACCACAAGAAGGGGACAGGTCGGAGGACACACCCTCTGGAAGTAAACATTTCCAGCAGCCCTGGAGGAACACCAGTGAGCGAGCAGGGAAAGTGAGAGTGAGGGTTTGTGGGACGTTAACTTTGGGAGGACAGGGGTGGGAGGAAAAGGGCTTGAGAGCACCCAGCCACTGGAGACACTGCTGATGACCAGTTGATGAGAGCCATTTGCTGCACCGGGGGTGGGGGGGTGGGGGCGGGGGGCTGTCAGCTTTGCTGCCTCACTTGGAGTCTATTTGAAATCTGCAGACTCAAGATGTGCCTGAACAAATTCACATCTAGGCGCAAGGAGACCATTGGGAACAGGAAAGCTTGGGCAAGACAAGAACACAGCATTCAAGGTCAGAGAGGAGACACCTCGAAAGCAGCCTGCAAAAGAATGGGAGATTCTTTTCTAGACTTTTCCCCCCTCACATTTCCATTTCAAATTTGGGAGTCACTTAACTCCTAGTATTCTTACTCTCCTTGAATCTATTACAGAATAAGAAACCATGGTGGGTTAGGGGGTGGTAGAAATAATCCTGAAACACATAAACCAGGCCTAATTCCATTCGATGAATTATTTTGTTTTCCAAACAAATCTGTATTTTATTTCCTCCCACTCAAGAACATATTGGTTTTTGGTTCAAGTTATGTTTTATAGGTTAATGAAAGGTGTAATTCTAGGAATATTCCTTCATTGTTTATTGTTCTGTTTCATTGTCTTTACCAAAAAAGTGAAAATAATGAAATGCTTACTAGTAGCACAAATCAAACCTTTTCCTTTAATTAAAGCATTTCAGTCTAGTTACATATTGACGCTAACATTATTCTGTGCATGCTAATAATCACAGCATTTATCACTTATACACTCTCTGAATTGATTTGCTATTAAACATCATCAAGTCAATCCAATCCTGCTTTTGTATCCATATTCCTCAAACTTCATACAGAAGTATGCACTGTATAACATTTGGCTTTCCTTGCTAATGCAATCATCTGCAGATTTTCCTTTCTCTCTTCTCCAAATAATTGCACCCATAGGCGCATGCAACCACACATCCAGACACTCACTTTTGCTGGTTGCATTATTGTATACATCAAGAAGTCTAGAACGAGTACTTGTTTACACTTGCCACCATTCAAGTGAGCACCTTGTACTTGCGAATAGAAAAACAACCCAATAAGATTCCATTCTGAACTATCATCAGTTCTCCCAAAGCAGAAAGCCCCAATGGAGACTTTATATTTTGAGCCACCTAGTTAACAATGGCTAAGTAGACGGAGGAGAGAAACACTATCATGTAGGTCTTGGTGCAACAGGACAGGTTGTTGCTTAGACCCTTGGAGAAATGACTGCGTGGAGCACAGAGTTGTGTCCTGCATAGATCTGAAAGAGGGAAGAAACACAGCTGTCGGTCCCTGGAATTCCTTTCTTTTCATGTGCACCGGAGCCATTCTCTGCTGGGGCTCAGCCTTCCCAAGCTTCTCCCTTCCACAAGACATTTGGAGATGACTTTCATCCGCCCAGTCTGCCTTGGTTTGATGCGCAGTTGCTTTTCCCAAAGCTTTCTCCTCTTGCAACACATGGCCCCTGCATGCCTTGACGGTTCCAGCTATCATTCCTCATCCTCCCACCTTATGCAATGTCTTGCCTCCTCTTATGCCAGTGTACGTGTTGTGTTAAGAGCTGGGCTTTGCTGTTTTTGACAGGCTAATGCATTTCGCTGCAGATAATGCCATTCACCACAGAGATGCAGTCTCTCATGCCCATCAAGGCAGAGGCTGAGAAGAAGGCTTGCTTTACAGCAGACGGCCTGAGGACCCTCAGCCTCAAGGGAGCCTCCAGCGCAGTCCCCACTGCGCTCATCTGGGAGGTTCTGCTCCGCAGGGTGCTGGAGGCTGTCACCTGGAGGAGGTTCTGACCCTGACAGGGGAAGTCCTTGCACACGCGAAGAACTTCCCTCCCTGGGGGACACAGACTTCACAGAGTGACCTCTGGCCTCTTCACCCACCTCCCTCCTGCCAGCAGGGAATGAATGTCTTGGGGAGCTTCCCGCCCTTCCTCCCTCCCTCTCGCGGGAAGGCAGCCGGGTGGCGCACTGAGGAGAGCCAAAGCTAAAAGTAGCAGGGGGACAGACTCCGCAGAATGAGAGCCACATTGTGGGGCTGCCATGCCTCAGGTTGGGATACGCCTCTCCCACTCGCTCCCGCTCTCCATCTCCTATCACCCACCCTCAGGAGTCCCTGCCTACCCCCTCCCATTTATCTTTAAATCCCAGTTTGGCCCATTTTAAAAATTATTATTATAAAGATGTGGGTACAATTCAGGGTGAGATATACAAACATTGATCATGCAGGTACCCTTGTTGATGAGGTATGCCCCTTCGCTCAGCAGTTCCCCTCAACTGCCAATCCCACTCCCCTTTCCCCTGACAGTTTTCCACTACTGCCAATTGCTTTCTTATAGCATTATAATTACACTTCACTTTAGTGCTTTAAGCTTCTTCTCCCAACACCCACTTTAGTTCACGGCAGCCCAGCGTCTCCTTACGAGAACCTAACATTCTATCAAGAGCGACAAGACTCTGGCTGAGCTGTGCCCCACCTGACTCAGAATTCCCTCCTGCCACTGGGCCCCTCACCTTGACATGAGCCGTAAACTCCCTTGGGCAAGGGGCTGAGGGGGAGAAGCCTCCTTCAGCACGCAGCTGACCATGGCCTGCTTCTGAGTCCAAGGGCTGCCTTCACCTGTCTGCCGCCCTGTACCCACCCGAGGCTGTTTCTCTCACCTGTAAATTGGGAAGGACCTTCCTCCCACTGGAACCTCCTCACTGGGCTGACATGATACTAAGATTAGTTCCTATACATGGCAGTGCGTTTTGAATTCTTTTTTTGCGTCAGGGCTTCACTCTGTTGCCAGGCTGGAGTGCAGTGGCACCATCACGGCTCACTGCAGCCTCAACCTCCCAGGCTCAGGCGATCGTGAGTTCACCAGAACATTCATTCATACCTGTGACTTCTCTTGAATGTCACAGAACAGCCTAGATTCTCCTTGCCTGTCTTCTTCCATAGAAGTCTATGCTTTCTTTGCAGACTGTATATCCTAAGCTTTAGTCCAGAAGAAGCAGCCTAGTTCTCTGAATCCGGGTCTGCAGACAAGAGTAGCCCACATGAAGGAGAATGTGTAATAAAATATAAGCCTTGGGAACAGAGGTGTACAGCAGGAATCCAAGCATTTGATGAATTCTATACCCAACAACAAACACGTCCGAACACTTAAAAATTCCTACATGGAATCAATCCTCAAGCAAAACTTTAGAACTGAAAATGCACTGGGCATAGTGGCTCTTGCCTGTAATCCCAGCACTTTGTAAGGCCGGGGTGAAAGGATTGCATGAGCCCAGGAGTTTGAGACCAGCCTGGGGAACAGAGTGAGACATTGTTTTTACAAAAACAAAAAATAAAAAAATCAGCCAGGCTTGGTGGTGCGTGCCTGTAGTCCCAGTTACTTGGGAGGCTGAGTTTGAAGGATCACCTGAGCCTGGGAGGTTGAGGCTGCAGTGAGCCGTGATGGTGCCACTGCACTCCAACCTGGGTGACAGAGTGAGGCCCTGACTCAAAAAAAGAATTGAAAACACACTGCCACTTATAGGATTTACTCTTATCACGTTGGCCCATTGAGGAGGATCCAGTGGGAGGCGGGGTCCTTCCCAGTGTACAGGTGAGGGAAATGGCCGCAGGTGGGTACTGGGCCCACACTCCGGGTTAGATGCCCGAAGGAATGAAAAGTATTGTGGCCTCTTCCTTCCATGAGTTTAACTATTAGAGAAGATTAAAAAAGAAAAAAAGAAACAATGAAAAGTTTATCAAGAGGGGAAAAGGACTAAGAGGAATCACATGGGATGGGGTGAGGGAGCCAGCAGAGGGTGGCCCTTCCACTCCACTCTCCACTGGAGTTCATTTCTGAGAAGCTGGCTGTCCCTCAGAGTCCCACAGACAGCAGATTCCATCCTTGTCATGAACTCAGAGCCGTCCTCTCCAGACCTACAGGCGACCCAAAGCAGGACTCCGTCCCACAATGTCCCTGCAGTCACTCCTCAGTCTTAACTCTGCCTTCTGGTTCACAGTCCCTCCATTGCTCTGCAGAATGCCCGTCCTCATGAAGTCTGTCTCCCCGACTCATCCTCACTCATGTGATGCCCTCTCATGCCTACATTCACACTCCTGCTGGGACGGCTCCTCCACCAGCCATGGCTCCTTCCTCCACGAGCCACCAATTGCTCAATTGCGTGGCCCCTCCTCTGTCATCTCCACGTATTTGATTTCAGTCATACAGATCACCTCTTAGCTACTCATGGACTTATTACTACAGTGTCACGTGATTTTATGGCAACTGCCTCACCTCCGAAAGTCATAAGCTTAGAAAAGAAATGATGT
>CAUYQG010282576.1:0-12042 GCA_963574415.1 Tarsius wallacei | reverse complement strand
TTTTTTTTTTTTTAATTGTAGAGATGAGGTCTCGCCAAGTTGCCCAGGCGGGTCTCGAAACTGTGACCTCAGGCAATCCACTCACCTCAACCTCCCAAAGCGTGGGATTACAGGCTGAGCCACAAGCCCGGCTAATTTTCTCTATTTTCTTCTTTAATAAATGGTTTACTTAGAAGTGAGCAGTTTAATTTAAAATATTTGTGTATTTTTCAAAAATGGTTTTGTCAGTGAGTTCCAATTTAAACATATAATGATCAGAGGACACACTTTTTATGGTTTAAATTCATCTACATTTTTAAATATTTGTTTTGTGGTCAAGTATTTCTTATTTCCATATGTAATCTGCATTATTATGCTGTTGATATTCATAAATGATATACATAAATGATATAAATATTAGTAATTTATAAATATTAATAAGCTCAAGGTAGTTAATAGTGTTATTTATATCTTTTATACATTTATACATTTTTTGACCTTTTAATAACTATAAGTGGAATAATGGACTCTCTAACACATATTGTGTAATTGCGTATTTATTATTTCAGTTATGCCAATTTTTTTCTGTAATCTGCAGCTCTAGTAATAAATAATATTCCTTTATTATTGTTATGGATCTTTTGGTAACTTAGCTTATATCATTATAAAGCATCTCTATATTTTTTATATTTTCTGTCCTAAAGTCTAAATTTTTTGGATTATTTTATAGTTACTTCATCTTTCTCATAATTTTCATGATATCATTTACAGGCCAATAAATAGATAGACCTTATTCTTTTTATCCAGTCTGGCAATCACTACTTTTGCATTGAAGTATTTAAAGCACTTTTCACATAATTTTCTACAGGATTGAGTTTAATTTTGTCACTTTGTTTTTTTTTCTGACTTCTTTTAAGTATAACATGAAAGTAATACAGCATATTTTTATAAATAAATATTGAATAAATTATACATATAATTCATATGTGATAGATGTATATGTATCTGTATATATATAAAGAGTTAGTAAAGATGAGTACTAAAACTAAGGATCTTCATATTGTCTGCTTTGTTATTTCTGTAAAGTGGTTTTACTTTATTATGAGGGAGAAAAATTATATTTCAAAAACGTGACATAAATGTATTACAGATACACAAGTAAGTAGATAAATAGATGAATATGTATGATTGTCTGATCATAGAGAAACTTGTGGGAGGGTAAAAAAGTATATCTATTTAGTTGCAATTTCTTGCCTTCTCAGTGTGCCTGTGGAGGAAAAATAAGAAGACATTAATGTCTGCATTTTAGTTCCACTGCATTTCAAAAGATGAAGTCACTTTTTTATTTTTAAAATAAAGATTTTTAACATAGGCATTGTTTTTGACACAGAAATTAGGTATTTTAAATGTTACAATGACAAATATGGTCTTCTTTCCCCAGTGGTTGTTATTGGTGGCTTTGTCGGTGATGATTTGATTGAGGGGTATAGGTTTTGCTTCCATAATGTATGGTCTATGTGTCTAGTCTTGTACCAGTACCAGATTGTTTTGCTTACTGGGGCCTTGAAATAAAGTTTAATGTCCGGAAGGGTGATACCTTCCACTTTGCTCCTTTTGCTGAGGATTGTTTTGGCTATATGTGCTCTTTTTTTGTTTCCATATGAGTTCTGTATTGTCATTTCCAGATCTAAGAAAAATGATGTTGGTAAGAAAGCAACTAACAGATACATGGAAAAGTTCTCAGCCTCACTAATCATCAGAGAAATGCAAATCAAAACCACAATGTGGTACTACCTAACTCCAGTAAGGATGGCCTTCATAAGTAATTCAAAAAACAACAGATGCTGGCAAGGGTGTGGAGAAAAGGGAACTCTTCTACACTGTTGGAGGGAATGTAGGTTAGTTAAATCTCTATGGAAAGCTGTGTGGCGATTCCTAAAAAAACTAAAATTGTCCTTCCATACGATCCAACAATACCTCTCTTGGGAATATACTCAGAGAAACATAAATCATTCTATCAAAAAGACAACTGCACATGCATGTTTAAAGCTGCACTAGTCACAATAGCAAAAACATAGAGCCAACCCCACTGCTCATTAAAAGTAGAATGGATAAAGAAAATGTGTTACATATACACACTGGTATATTACACTGCCATAAAGAAGAAAAAACATCATGGAATTTGCAGCAAATTGGATGAAGTCGGAAACCATCATACTTAGTGATCTATCACAGAAACAAAGACCTGAATATCACATGTTCTCACCCATAAGTGGGACCTAAACATTAATTATATTTACACAAGGGAAGGATTGGCAGCTGATGGACACTGCCAGGGGAGGAAGGATGGAGGGGGTATGTAGCATCACAAAGGGTATCTGGTTCCTATACCAGGGGAAGTGAGGGCCAGTTGGAGGTCCAAATTTACCTGCATGCAGCCTGCTTGTGTAGCTAATCCTAACTTGTATCCCACACATCTATACAAATAAATACATAAAAATAAAAACAATTTGTATGAGTTTCTTAATTTGCTGTCATTTTATATAATTGAATTATTTGATTTTGTACAGTACTGTTAAGAAAATAAAGTCAGTCAGGCTTCCTTGCTTGACTGAAACAAAACAGTGCTCCCTTATGACCCTGGCCCGACCAGAACAAGAGAGTGCTCCCATATGACTAAGCAAGCTAATGTATCTGCTAAATATAATCATGTGCTCATAATGTGGCTGCAAGTCACTATTGTGTAAGTATGTTTAAAAACAGACTTAGACCACAGTGCAGAGACTTTTCCCACTGTAGTCTCTGGCTGCCACAATTAAAATGTTATGAACCTTCCTTCGGCTCCTCAATTTTTCTTTGGCTTGTCCAAATCCTGTGTGAAACTGCCTGGAATAGAGCTCCTCCAGCACAAGCACTAAGATTTCCATTATTCAAGTTGCAATTCAACCTATTTCTGTTACTACTTTCATATTTTATTGTTGCTACAGAGAAACTAATAATTAGTAAATTATAATTCTTATTGCATAACACAACAGAATCTAGTTATATGAAACTTAATGAAAGAAAGCTGCTACTAAATTATGAAACAAAGTTTTACTATGTATCTTAGATATGCATTATTTAAACAATTAACTTCTTAATATGCCCTTTCCATGTATGAAAATTCTTGAGTATATATTCAATATATTAGTACGTTCTCTTAAAGTTATCTAACTAGTTTACTAAAATGTTCATTTATTATTAGAATATTTAATTTTAAGCACAAAATGGTTTCATTTTATTGGCAAAATAAAGGAGACCGTTAAAAATCAATATAATAAACTTCACCCATTGTTGCATTAAATTATTAGAAGCTTTTTAGTAGTATTAGGTCTTCAAATTTCAAAACAAATATCACACAAATTCTGATTTAGCTGTCAATTTTCTGTGCTATTTATGAATTCCATATATATCTTCTGGTGAGAAAAAAAATGAAGAAACTTTTTGAAAGCAGCATTCTCATGTAGTTTTGTTCCTCTAAAACTCAAGAGTTTTTTGACTCTGGAAATTTGGATGCCTCAGAGAGAGAAAAAAACAACTCAATTAATCAAAAAGAAATGTATAAAATACAATTTGGTAGAAACCTTTTTATCTTTAAAAATAATAATACTTTTTCCGGGGAAGCTTTTAGTACAAATGACCTAACGGTTGGATAAATTGACTGTAGTCAAAGTCAGTCTATGTAAATACTCACCAGTTACATCCCATCCCTTAAAGTCCTGTGAGGTCTGTCTTTTCATTTAGTGAAAATTTTGCCTGCTCATCTGTTTTATCTGTCTACAATCCTATCCTTATGCCAAATTTATTATTGATGCATATTAATGAGTTCTAGTTATTGTACCACGTTCTTAAACTTTCTAATTACACATGCTAGAGAAATAATCACGAAATATCTTTTTAGGGTGGATGCTTTTCACACAGAACCTAAAAGTTGTTAAGATATGCATTATGGCCATGATATTTCTGAAAATAACTAGATCTTATATTAGGCTTGATTTATAGTGCTGCTGTTTATTTTATCACTGGAATAAAATAATTGAGTTTCAGTAACACTGGATGAATTATGAGCCAACTCTACATATATATGCATTATAAATACATGGATTAATGGATAAAATATCATCTATTAACATCTATATTTTAAGAACGTAAAAAAGGATATAAAACACCTATCATATGTATAGTTATCATTATACATTGACATATTAGATACACTTGATATAATTCTAATTTCTGAAACTAAGCATGATATTCCAAGGATACAAATTGAGACCAGTCATGAAAATTTACAAAATGATGGTGAACTCATCAGTATGAAAATAAGGGCTGATCATAACTTAAGAATCCACTTACTTTCGTTTCATTGACTTCCCTATTTAAGATCAGACAATAAGTATTCACTTAGCTCCAGCAATCAAAAGTATTTAAACTAATGTATCATAAAAAAGATATTTATGACTGAGTGCGGTGGCTCACGCCTATAATCCTAGCACTTTGGGAGGCCAAGGTGAGAAAATTGCCTGAGCCCATGGGTTCGAGACCAGCCTGGGCAACTTGGCAAGACTTCATCTCTATAATAAATCAAAAAATTAGCCAGGTGTGGTGGCGCATGCCTGTAATTCCAACTACTTTGAACACTTACTCTGTCACCTAGGCTGGAGTGCAGTGGCACACACAGGTCAAGGCTGGATGCAGGTCAAGGCCGTGATGGCTGTGTGTGTGCCACTGCACTCCAGCCTAGGTGACAGAGTAAGAATCCAATTTTTTTAAAAAAGGACATTTATTCTAAAAAACAAAATCAAAATTGTGTCTCTTTTTCCTTGGCCATGATATTTTTATTTTAAAAATAGGACAATTGAAAACTTTTCATGAATTTCATCAGGGCTACAAACTCATGACAATTTAATGATCATTGTCTTGTCTCTTTTTCTTTCTCTTTTCTCTCTAAAATTTTATAGTCAGTGGTTAGATGTTTCCACTATATGTTTGGTGCCCCTTTTCTCTCTCTCTTTCTCTCTCTCTCTCTCTCTCTCTCTCTCTCTCTCTCTCTCTTTCTCTCTCCCTCTGTCTTTTGTAAATTCTATCTCATTATATCTTTCTGTAGTATTGTATTAAGTTTCTTAATATCTGCTCTTAGTTTAGTTTACCAATTCTCATTTCAGTATGCCATTAAATGCAGAATTTTAAACTTCTTTTTATGTTTCCTATGTAGAGATATCCTAATTAATTATTATGTAGGCAAATTGTATATTATGTATTTATTTATTTTTTTATTTTTTTAATTTTTTTTTAGTTGGAGTCTCACTCTGTCGCCCAGACTGGAGTTCAGTGGCCGCTCCCGCCCACTGCAGCCTCGACCCACTGGACTCCACTGATCCATTCGCCTCAGCCTTCCAAGTAGCCGGAATTACAGGCACACGCTACCATGCCCGGCTGATTTTTTGATTTATTGTAGAGATGAGGTCTCGCCAAGTTGCCCAGGCGGGTCTCGAATCCATGGGCTCAGGCAATCCACTCACCTCAGCCTCCCAATGTGCAGGGGATTACAGGCTGAGCCACCGAGCCCAGCTGTATACTATGTATTAAAAGATTATATAGTTATTTGTCTTTTTAGCTATTTCTCATAATCCTTTGTTGATTTAATATTTTAATTCTGATAAACTGGAACATAATTTTTCCACTATTATTCTTGATTTTTCAAAATATTGAATGCACTGTTAGTTTTTGGCGTCTGAAAATCTAACACAAAAAATATTTGTAGAGTTGTGGTTAATAATATTTCTGATGGTTCTTGCTCATATGCCTTATTTTTTGTGACTTTTATTTTAGTATTATGAGCTTCTCATTTTCCTTAGGAAATTATTTGAATAGGTCTTTTAAGTTATCATGGTACTTATTATGATGTTCTTCCAGAATAAATTTTGTTTGATTCTCCCATCGAATAGAGAAATTGACCAATCCCTGTCAACTTTAAATAAAACTTTTAATTATTTTCACCAGATATAATTGATACATTTCTGATGCATTCCTTCTTTTCAGACCTTAAAATATAAAATATTGTGTTTAATTTTTAAATATTTTTGTTATATAGACTTTGTATCAGTCATGCAACTTTATCAAGATTAAATCTTAAATAATCCATAGTGTATACTCTGTTAATTTTTGGACACTTGATATCAGTTGTGAGCATGTGAAATATATTAATGTATGGTATGCACACATATAAGTTCATATTTAAACTTAATTTGGCATACACCAGGAAGACTCTGCTTACAAGGAAGAAGTGAAGACTATCCCTTGTGTTCTTTGTCTTCCAAGGCTCATTCTTTCTTGATTGAATCAATGTAGAGAATCTATCAATGGGAATATTCATGTCTTCCAGCGTGATATAGTCCCAGAAAGAGTCGCAAAACTCAATATCATCTTTATTTATTTATAATTTAAAGTAGATTACTGACACCAGGAACTACCCAATTGTTGTTGATATGCAAAGAAATTTATATCAGGCAGTTGGATATCTAGCAATTCCAGCTATACAGGACCACCTTTACACTTTGTAGAGTTTGCAATAATCCATTCCCTCACCTTATAAATTTGCATATGTGTAAAAAATGCATTGGAAAAAAATCAAAATCAATTCATGAATACCTATTTAAAGGTGATTTGCAAATTAGAAATAAAAGAGAAATTCTCAACTCGATAAAGCGTATCTATTAAAACACTTCAGCTAACAACATACATAATAATGAAAGCTTGAGCACATTCCTTGCAAGAAGGAGGAAAAGCAAGGATACCAACTATCATAACTTTTATTCAACATTATACTGGGGATAACAGTCAGTAAAATAGAGTAAGAATATGAAATAATGAGCATACTTATTAGAGAAGGTAAACTTTAATTAAGGTCATTAGCATAGGACAGGATTGTTCAGATAGAAAATCATGAAGAATCAACAATAAAATAACTAGAACTAAAAGTAATTTTAATACATTTCCACAAATATAAGTTCAATATTCAATAATCAAGTGTAGTTTTATTTTAAATATGTGTGTATACATAATGATATCTGAAAATCTAACACATAAAATATTTGTAGAGTTGTAGTTAATAATAAGTCTGATGGCTCTGATGTATACATTATGTATATACATGCATATATATCAATGTGAATTACTGAAAAAATAAAATAAAACTAATTCATTCTAAAATAACAACAAAAGCAAAAATACCTACTATGTTTAGGGAAAGAAAGGTAACTGTCTCTGCATTGAAAACCAAAAAAAATTGCTGAGATAAATGTGAGTTTAACAAAAGGAGAAAATATTAAGATAATGATTTCCCCCAGTTGATTCAGATATTAAATGAAATATTACTTATAAAGCTATCAGACTTTTAAAATAGAAATTCACAACCAGATTCTAAAATGTTTATTGCCTGGACATAGTGGCTCATATCTGTAATTCCAGTACTTTGGGAGGCCAAAGCAGACATACTGCTTGAGGCTAGGAGTTCAAGACCAATCTGGACAACACAGTGAGATTGGAATCTGTATACATATATGTAGATATATATATTTTAAAAAATACTTATCCAGGTGTGTAGGTACGTGCCTGTAGTCCCAGATGCCATGAGGCTGAAGCAGGAGTATTACTCGAGACCAGGAGTTTGAGGTTACAGTGAGATACAATTGTGCCGCTTCACTTCAGCTTGGGCAGTAGAATGAGACCCTGTCTCAAAATATGATATAATATGATATGATAGAATAGAATAGAATAGATATAATTCTGTTGCCTTACCAGGATGCAAGATGATTCTTGTATACCATTAGAGAACCCCATGGGATTGGAATTAACAGTTTAACTGTTGCTGTCTCTGCCAAAACACGGTTTTTATTCTTTTACATGTATTTAACTAAAAATTCTCTTCTGTAAATTTATCTCACAGAATTATTCTTTTTTTTTTTTTTTTTTTGAGTTGTAGTCTCACTCTGTCGCCCAGACAGGAGTGCAGTGGCCGGTCCCGGCCATCGCAGCCTCAACCTGCTGGGCTCCGGCGATCCTTCCGCCTTAGCCTTCCAAGTAGCTGGAACTACAGGTGCATGCTACTATGCCTGGCTAATTTTTTTATTTATTGTAGAGATGAGGTCTCACCAAGTTGCCCAGGCGGATCTCAAACCCGCGGGCTCAGGCAATCCAAGAATTATTCTTTTCAGAGTTCATTATTGGGAAATCTGACCAATGATATTTGATATCAAGAGTGGTCCAAGAAAACAAATACTTAACAAAATTGTAGAGTTTGTTTATACAACTTCCTGAAGAACCCCAGTAAAGATGGTGAGTGTACAGCCACGTGACAATACATAATTTGTTAAAATTTTTACTGGAAGAAAAGAGATGGGTTAAATTTGGAAGGGAATGCATGGGTAGGCGACATGCTTCAGAGCTTTGAGAGGTTTCATGGAAACAACAATTAAAAAGAGTTGAATAATTTTGCTTGGGGTAATCAATGTTTTGGTGAAAGATAGTAAGAGTCTAAGGATGATTAATCAACAACTGACATTCAGAGAGGCAGATGTGAGAGCATCAGTTCTTTGAAATTCTATATGCACTATTTTATATTATATTGTATTATATTATAAGGAGGACCCCCAAAATTGAATTATCTTTTGGGGGGACGAGTTCCTTGTAGTACACTTGGAATTTGTTCTTTCAGATCAAATGGATAATCAGAGTTTATCTGGAAGTTTAGAGAAGGTTGTGTCACAATTTGCAGAAGAAACATTTGAGATGTTGCAATCAGGTGACTGGTTCTTCCACTGTGACAGTGTGCCTGCCCACATTGCTCTGATTGTTCAGCAGTTTTTGACCCAAAGAACCTGACCTCTGTGCCCACCCTCCCTGCTCACTGGATCTTGCCCTGAGCTACAGTTTTTGTTTGTTTTCTCAGATGAAAAAAAGCCTCAAAGGGAAACTTTTTGCTTATGTAGAAAAGGCATCAAAACTGATCAATGAAAAACTTTTTTGATCAGTGCTAAAAGCGTCTTGATAGGTGTATTGCATCAAATGGAGAGTATTTTGAAAGCAACTAAAGTTTAAACAAGTAAGAGTAAATACACAATTTTTAGTAAAGAAATTCCAGGTTTTGGGGGTTGCCTCTCATATTATCCTACATATCAACAATTCATTGAACAAGGACTGCTTCTGAGAGGAAGTATGAGCTTGGGTGGGAATCTCTTTTCAGCACAGATAGATTTCTAAAGACAGTCATTGCTGAGAGCTGCCAGCCACCAACACACATGGCAGCTATGAGAATGTTTTAATCCTGAATGAGGGAGGTACGTATCTGGGTGGCACCCAATACAATGCCAACTTTTTCCAAATAATTTTAGAGCTTTTTAATGTAATAATAAGCAGCAGCCCATCATTGTTTTGTCTTTTTTTTTTAACCAATCTTTAATTTCAGGGAGTAGATGCTCCTTATGATTTACTTTTTAAACAGCTATATTGACTCGTTTAAAGTGAATAATTCAATGAATTTTGTATGTTCAAATATATGCACAACCACTGTCACATTCAATTTTAGAACATTTCTTATATTCTCAAAAAAGAACCACATACACTTTATCATTTCCCTAACTACCACCATCCTGCCTTCCCAACATTAAATAAACACTACTGTATTTTCTGACTCCACAGATTCACCTATTCTAGATTTTCATGTGAATTCAATCATTTTCTGTGTGTGTGTGAATTACTTCTTTCACTTAGCATAATATTTTCAAAGTTTATCCATGAATCAGTAATTGTTTCATTTTTTGGCTGAATAAGAACTATTTTATGAATATACCACATTTTGTTTATGCATTTGTCTGTTGATAGATATTTGAGTTGATTCCACTTTTTAGTCTGCACATGTTTCTGTGTGGCCATGATTCCATTTTCCTTTCTTGCTATATACCTTGGAGTGACACGTAGGAGTGGCACTGTTGGTTCATATAGTCACTCTGTGATTAGTCATTTGAGAAACTACCAAAATGTAACTTCACTATTGGACATTTCTACTAGCAATGTATTCACTATTGTCTATTTCTACTAGCAGTGTATGATGATTTTCATTTCTCCACATTTCCACCGATATTTATTGTTATCTGACTTTTAATTCCTAGCCACCCTAGTAGATATAAAGTCATCTTTCATTGTGATTTTAAGTTGCTTCTCTTTGATCAGAAATGATACTGAACATTTTTTATGTCCTTATTAGCCTTTCGTTTTGGGTTTTTTTTTTTTTAGTTGAAGTCGCTCTCTGTCGCCTGGACTGGAGTGCAGTGGCACACTCCTGGCCACCGCAGCCTTGACCTGCTGGGCTCCGACGATCCTTCTGCCTCAGCCTTCCAAGTAACTGAAACTACAGGCGAGCCTCCCACGCCCGGCTAACGTTTTGATTTATTGAAGACACAAGCTCTCGCCAAGTTGCCCAGGTGGGTGTCGAACTTTCGGGCTAAGGCAATCCACTCGCCTCGGCCTCCCAGAGTGCTGGGATTACAGGCTGAGCCACCCATTTAAAAAAAATAATAATTGTCTTTATTATTATGTTGTGAGACATATTTATCTTAGATTAAAAGTCCCTTGTCAAATAGATCAATGATCCGAAAATATTTTCTTCCATTATCTGTTTTTTATCATGTCCTTTGAAACATAAACATTTTAACTTTTATAAAAGTTTATTTTTATTTTTTCTCATGTTTTTTGTGTCATAACTAAGAATCTATTGTCAATCTTATGACATTAAGATTTATCCATATGTGTTTTTTTTTTGTTTGTTTTGTCTCTGTTTTCCTGAGCATATTAGAGTTGTTACTCCAATTTAAATATTTGCTCCGTTTTGGGTTAATTTCTGTACATAGTGTGAAGTAAGAATCCAACTTATTCATTTTACATTATCCAGTTTCCTTAGAAACATTTGTGAAAAAGATTATTCTGCTTTCATTTTATGACGGTTGGATAGAAGAAGGAAGCTCCCATCTTCAACTGCACTTGCCTGGACTTATCCTAAATGGCAAGCAGCTAGGGGCAGTATGAGAAATCCTACAGTCCTCCTTCTAGGAAGAAAACCCTTCATCTAGATGCCTGAGAGAAAGCGTTTCCTATGTTCTTCCTTGTGGCAATCTGGAGTGGAATCTCTAATTCACTGAGTTTGGAGAAGAGAAGGATGGAGCTAATTTGCTTCAAATACTACAGACTCATACCTTTCTTAAGAAATTTTCAGAGAGTTTCTTGAATTTCTGTTTCTTCATTTGCTGCTTGCTCTTTGAACAATTTTCAGGGACTTTAAATGAGTGTGTTTATGTTTTAATAGTTTTTACCTGTTTCACCAAGAAGTTAGACAACAGTACTCCTCACACTGTAATATATAGTTGATCTTCCGCCCTATTCCCAGCAATGTTTTGTAAGTAAATCGAGTAAGATGTTTCAAAACATATATACAAATCTAAATGTCTTATAATAACTAAATACTGTGAAAGAAAGCCACAACTGGATTGTTTATGCTACCAGACATCAATATTTATTATGCAGGAAAACAATTAAGACGGGTGCCATTAGGACAGAAGTGTACATTTTACCAATAGAACATTTTTTTTAAAAAGGATTCAGAAGAAATCCACATAAAATTTATGATAAAATCACTACTACCCTTGGAGGAAGAAAGTTCATTTCTTTTTTTAAATTTCTTTTTATTTATTTTTATTTTTTATTATGGTATTGTGGGGTACAGTTAGGGGTTAGGCATACCAAAATGCTTCGTTCAGGCACCCTTGATGATAAGAGGTGTCTCCCCATCCCCATACAGATATTTACCACCATTAATTCCATTGCCCTCCCCCACCCCCCCCCCCATAGTTTCCCACCACTGTCAGTCATTTTCTTGTGGTAATACGTTGGATGATCAAGGTCTACTATATGAGTGAGAACATGTGATACTTAGTTTTTTGTTTCTGTGAGAGGTCACTCAGTATTATGGACTCT
>CAUYQG010282562.1:0-20923 GCA_963574415.1 Tarsius wallacei | reverse complement strand
GGCTCAGCCTGTAATCCCACGCCTTGGGAGGCTGAGGTGAGTGGATTGCCTGAGCCCGCAGATTCGAGACCTGCCTGGGCAGGCGAAACCTCATCTCTACAATAAATCAAAAAAATTAGCCGGGCGTGGTAGCGCACGCCTGTAGTTCCAGCTACTCGGAAGGCTGAGGTGGAAGGATCGCCAGAGACCAGCAGGTCGAGGCTGCGGTGGCCGGAAGCGGCCACTGCACTCCAGTCTGGGAGACGGAGTGAGAAGCCAACTCAAAAAAAAAAAAGAAATTGGCTCCAGAGGCTGATAAAGGGGCCTTCCTGGTACCAGCTCAGAGCACCTATTCAGGTTGGCTTAAGAAGAGAACTTGGCTGAGGAAGGAGGTGAAGTTCTGGCCTCTTCTGCTCCTGTTGCTGTTGCCTCTGGTAGTAACGCACCTTTTCCCTCCTGCTGCCTGTTCCATGTTTCCATGTCTAGCTCTTGAGAGAGAATGCCCCGGCGTCTTTGAATTTTTTAGAAACCTCCCTTCGTCCATTTCTTTGTCATTCTTGAAAATGACTTTATTTTTTGCCCTAAAGATAGTTAAAACTGGCATTTTAGGTTAGATCACAATGAGATTAATTTGAATTTATTTTTTTGTAAAAGGTGAAAAATTTGTACGATCTGAAGAGAAACCAGAGTTTCTCTTTATTTATTTTTTTTTAGTTGGAATCTCACTCTGTTACCCAGGCTAGAGTGCAGTGGCACACTCCTGGCCTCCACACCCTCTACCTGCTGGGCTTAGGAGATCCTTCTGCCTCAGCCTTCCAAGTAGCTGGAACCACAGGTGCTCACCACCATGCCTGGCTAATTATTTGATTTGCTGTTGAAACGAGGTCTTGCCAAGTTGCCTAGGCTGGTCTCAAACCCCTGGGCTCAGGTAATCCTCTTGCCTCAGGCTCTCAAAGTGCTGGATTACAGGCGTGAGCTATCATGCCCACCAATTTGAATTTCTTGATAGATGAAATCCATCTCCACCCCTCCCCCACTTCAGCTGACTGGACTCTAAAGTGATCTGAAGAACAGAATATGTAATTTAAACTTGGTTTAAAAATTTTTTTTTTCTTAAAAAAAAAAAGACCAGTCACGGTACCTCATACCTGTAATTCCAATACTTTGGGAGGCCAAAGTGGGAGAATTAATTGTTTGAGTCCAGAAATTTGAGATCAGCCTAGGCAACATAGCTAGACCCTGTTGCCCATAGCAACACCTTGCTAGCCTGTTGTCCAGGCGACCTTGAATTCCTGACCTCAAGTGATCCTCTCACCTTAGCCTTTTGAGTAGCTGATACCACAGGCATGAACCATTGTGCCTTGTCGTTAGATAAGAGATATTTATGAATGGTTTGTACTAGAAAAATAAATGATGTGTTTTTTATGGGATTTTTAAATTTAGCCCACTATTGTTAACTCTACAGAAATACAGACATGTGGACAATATCATGTTTGAAAATCACACTGTTGCTGACCGCTTCCTTGACTTCTGGAGAAAGACAGGGAACCAGCATTTTGGGTACTTGTATGGACGGTACACAGAGCACAAAGACATTCCCCTTGGCATCAGGGCTGAGGTGGCTGCAATTTATGAACCTCCTCAGGTAAGTGTGGGTGAACTACAGTGTATGGGTACCTGTATTACTTGGTTTTGAAGGCCTTGTGGGATGCCCTTTACAAATTATATCTTGCTCCATTTGCTTTACAATTTTTGCATCCTCTGTTTGTGTTACACATGCAGGTGCATGTGCACATGATTTTCTGAATTATTGGTGCATCAGATCATGGCCCCTAAATATTTCAGTGTGTATTTCCTAAGAATAGGAATATTCTCTTACATAACTAGTTCATTTATCAATTTAGGTAAATTGAACCGATATTGATACAGCATTTTTATCTAATCTGCCATCTGTGTTCAGGTTTGCCAGTTGCCTCAGTAGTGCCCAGGAGATGCTTGGGTCTTTTTCTAATTCTGTGTCTCTTCCACCTGTGCAGTAGCTACTGTCCTAAGGATGATGGAGTTAGAGTGCCACAGACACATACTGCAGTCTCAGAATTGCCAGAATGGCACCAAAATAATGAAAACTACCACCAAAATATGACTGAAAACAGCTTAAGATTTTTTTTGGAGTAGAAAAACAGTCCTTAGGGTATATCCCACAGGGTCTTGTATAGTCAGTCACTGTGCTATGAAGTCATTGCAAGGTCCTCTCTGTATGATTGTCATCACCCAGTTACACATTTTATATGGTTTTTAAGAATTAGCCTGTATGTGTATATTTATGTACATTTCTGTTTTATATAAAATATTTATATGGTATGTTGCATTATGTAAATTTTACTACATAAGCAAAAATGCTAGGAGGCTGGGCATAGTGACTCATGCTTATAATTCCAACTCTTTTGGTGGCCGAAACAGGAGGACCACTTGAGGCCAGGAGTTCAAGACCAGCCTGGGCAACATAGTGAGACCTCATCTCTTTAAAAAAAAAAAAAGATTAGCTGGGAGTGGTGGCTCACTCCTGTAATCTCAGCTACTTAGGGGGCTAAGGCAGAAGAATCACTTGAGCCAAGTCATTTAAGGTTACAGTGAGCAATGATTGCACCACTGCAGTCTAGCCTGGGTGACAGAGTGAGATCCCCATCTCTTAAAAAAGAAAAAAAAAAGCCTAAAAATTGAATTCTAGTTAGTGATATGCTGTTGAACTATTTAGGGAGAAGTATACTTATGTCTGCAACAGGAAAATAAGATAATGACTAGAAGAGCAGATAAAGCATAGTAAATGTTCAGGTTAAATCTAGGTGGTGGGTATATGAGTGTTCATTATAAAATTCTTCTTCTTTTTTTTTTTTTAGTCATAGTCTCACTCTGTCGCCCAGGCTGGAGTGCAGTGGCACACTCATGGCTACTGTAGCCTCGACACCTCGACCTGCTGGGCTCAGGCGATCCTTCTGCCTCAGCCTTCCAAGTAGCTGGAACCACTGGTGTGCGCTACCACGCCTGGCTAATTTTTTGATTTATTGTAGAGACAAGGTCTCACCAAGTTGCCCAGGCTGATCTCAGGCACAGGCAAAATCCCTGGGCTCAGGCAACCCTCTCACCTCCGCCTCCCAAAGTTCTGGGATTACAGGCGTGAGCCACCATGTCTGTCTACTATAAAATTCTTTAAACTTTGCTGTGCGTTAGAAATTTTTTATCTTTTTAGAGACAGGGTCTAGCTCTGTCACCCAGGCTGGAATGCAGTGGCACGACGAAGGTTCACTGCAGCCTCGAAGTCCTGAGCTGAGGCAATTTTCCTGCCTCAGCCTCCCGAGTAGCTGGGACTGCAGTGGGTATCACTGTGCCTGGCTAATTTTTAAATTTTTTTGTAGAACTAGGGATCTTGCTGTGTTGCCCAGACTGGTCTCAAACTTCTGGCCTCGAATGAGCCTCCTGCCTCATTCTCCCAAAGTGCTGCAATTTTAGGCATAAGCTGCTGTGCCTGGCCAGAAATTTTTTTATTAAAAAAAGTTGGAAAAGAAAAAAAAAATTGTACAACTTCAAAGTCATATTTACAAAACAAGGTATGTTCATTTCCCTTCTCCCTACTTTTCTCTATATGTGGCTCCCATGTTTAAAAACTTTTTGGTTTGACTTCTAATTTGATTTCTTTTTCTTTCTTTTTGAGTCAGAGTCTCACTCTGTTGCCCAGGCTGGAGTGCAGTGGCATGCTGATGGCCATGCCTCGACCTGCTGGGCTCAGGTGATCTTTCCGCCTCAGCCTTCCAAGTAGCTGGAACCACAGGCGCGTCCCACTGTGCCTTGCTAATTTTTTTATTTATTGTAGAGACAAGGTCTCACCAAGTTGCCCATGCTGGTCTCAAACCCCTGGACTCAAGCAATTCTCTCATCTCTGCCTCCCAAAGTACTGGGACCACAGGTGTGGGCCACCACGTCTGGGCTGATTTCTTTTAATGTAAGCGTATACATGCACATACACGTGTCGATTTATACTGGGATTCCTCTTCTTCATTTCCTCGTATGTATACTGTACTATTGTAATATACATAATTTTTTCACCTTACACTGTGTTCTGGAGATCAGTCTGTGGCTAGCTTGCTATTTAGATTTCCCAACTGATTGGAGGAGGGGTGCCCAGCAGCTGTTGCTGAGTGAGTTTTCAGAGTTTGCTGAGCAGGGTCTGAAACTGCATGCCATGTGTGGACACCAGTTGGTATTCAGGTTTTTTTGTGGTTCCTGCACAAATGCGTGTGTTTTTCAAGGCTGCATTTATACAGATTTTAAGTGTAGTTACATCTCTGACGTTTTTGGTATTTATATATTGATAGTGTTTCGTGGACCTTTTGTGATGGTTCATTTAAAAAGAGACTCTAGATGGCAGTAGAGACCCCAACTGGATAAATCTCAGTTTTTCCAATCCTTAGGTCACTAAGTGTGCTCTGCAGTCAGGATGCTGCTTTTGGAAGCACAAAATATTCAAATTCAGTTTTGTAGAGGGTCTCTTTCATAGAGAATTTAGCCGTTCTATTAAAAGTATAATTGAGAAAAACTGGAATAGAAACCTCTGGCATCCAGACCACTAACAACATCATCAGAGTTCCCAACTTGGGTGTCCTAGAGGTTGAAACAGTTGACCTCTAATAACCTCTGGCTCATTAGAAGTTGAAGCTCATGCTGCCACATGTCATCTAAACAAGTCCTTCCCTTAAATTTGCTCTGAGTTTGTGATTTGACCTGTACCCTGGAGATATTAATGACCTCCATATGGGTAGATAATACCCAGCAAACTTAAAGTTATTTGTTGTTTTGCCTAAATTACAAGGATATACCCAATTAATATAATTCAATTTGGGATTACTCTCACCTTTTTCTATTCATGGCCAAGGTTCTACTTGGAATGATACTTAGTAATGATCCAGGCACTGCATTTAAGTGAATGTGAAGATTTCAGCAAGCTTGGTCAACTCTGGAAAGTGGTGTGCTGTGGTTAGATTAGGTTGCATGGGACTCAGTCATAGCCAGAGCCCATCATCTGCTCTGTGCTGAGTGCAGGCAGATTGCTGACTTTAGATGCCTTTTCACTTACTCAGGGTGTGTGTATTCATTGCTCTCTGTGCAGTTTATACTCTCTTTAACTCAGCACCTGTGAAGCCAACCATTGTCCCTACAGGCAAGGCACATGGGTTTTTTAAGGCTGTTTTCTGGGAACAAATGTTACCTTACAGTTTGTAGTGAAACTACCTCTTCAAGGAAATTTGAAAATAGCTTCATTCCCAATGAAGGAACCCTTTAAAAAAATAAGAGTATAAAGCCTTCCTGAGTCTTGGACGTACCTAATGCAGAACTTTGTAGTGCACACCAGCCCAAGCTCTGTATCCTCATGTGCTGTTGCAGTTGTGCAGAAGGGGAGAGACCTGAAGGGGTGTAGAGTGTGTCTTTTCTGTGGCCGTACTTCTCCTTTCTGACAAAGAGGAGACCAGCACCTCTGTGACTCTGGAGCTGGAAGTGGGAGGGCTCAGGGTACTGTTTCTGAGCCCTCTCCTCTGAGTCCGTCTTTCCCTTTGATTCCTGACAGATTGGGACACAGAACAGCTTGGAGCTTCTTGACGATCCAAAAGCCGAGGTGGTTGATGAAATTGCTGCCAAGCTTGGCCTGAGAAAGGTACTGAGTCATTTGTCAGCTAGGCAGCCTCTGGGGTGCTGGGCTCTGCTGGGCACCAGGGTGGTGGGCACCACATCTGGGACTGCCTCTTCCCAGCTGCACAAGATCAGGTACAGGCACTATGCATTTTGAAAATTTGCCTGTGTTTATTGGTCACCTATGGCTTTTTTGTTTCTCTGACTTAAAGTAAAATGAGAACATTTCCCCTGAGCATAAAAAAATAAAAAATAAAAAAAGAGAGAGATCTTAGTGTAGGAGCTGTTATATTTAAGACCACCAGCCACACTTCTTGAGGACTGCTTTGGGAAGGGGAACATGAATAGAGGCAGCAAGAATGAGACTCCAGCCATGCCTTTGCAGTTTCTCTTGCACACACGTGTCCCCTGAGGCATGAACTCCTTCTTGTAGCTTGAAAACTGAGGATGGCCAAGGTTGGAGTCCTTCCACAGCATTTGTTTTCTGTGCCATGTGGAGCTTCTGGTGTTCCCTTATCAATTATCATTGAATTTCCTGTTTACCATTTAGGTCTCTGAGCCTAGAAGTCTTCCTTGTTTCATGAGACAGTGGGTCAATTAGAAGATAGGAAGATAATTTTCTTTTTTATTCTATTGATCTAGTTTGTTTCACCTCTTTGATAAAGTTACCAGGAATGTTAACGATAGGATTTTGCAGATACATGCTGAGCTGTGAATTTGAACATATCTTAGAGGTTTAGCATTAATAGCTATGTAAGTTTTATCTTTTATTTCCTAATCAGTTTAGACAGTGAGAAATAATCTCTATAGATTATTTTATCTTATTTCTGTACAAATGAAGGGGGGGATAACTGAAAATGTGACTTAAAACGTAGGAATGTAACTGAGCAAAGTTTATGTACAGTTTGAAAGAAATGTCCTTTTGTTTCTAGCAAGGAGTCAGAATCTTGATTTAGGGTCAAATTTTGATTCAATTTCTGGAAGTTCTTGTTCAAAAGAGAAATTGGTCCAATTTTTTAACCTATGTTTGTTACAAACTTATAGTGCATAATGATCGTGGTTATAATAGGTCTTGTAGTAACTGCCTTTCTCTAAAGCACTTGTTCCTTAGCCCTCATTTATCTCAGCTTAATTTTGCTTAATTACGTTTGTCCTTTAAGTCTCATTTTCTCCATTGCCATCCTCCTTGGGTTTTTTTGTTCATTTGGGCAATTTTAAAGGTAAAATCTCATGCTGTTCTTTTGTTAATCCCTGGCCCAGTCATGTTGAGTTCTGCCTGGGCCATGTTTTCCTAACTTTGACCTCCTCCCATACCTTGCGGAGGTGAATCTCCTCTCTCTCTCTCTCTCCAATTTACTTTCTAAATAAACTATATTTTCCAATCTAAAAAAATAAAAAACAAAGACAAAGTCTCCTCCTGTGTCCAGTCATGTCTGTAGAAGATGGGTATGAAGACTTGTGTGTCAGGTTGCGCTGGAGAGGATGATAGGCCCCAGGTCACCCCTAAGGACAGAAACCATCCTTCTGACTGGCTTCTGGTGCAGGAGTTCATGGGCAGAGATGGACCCAGGGACTGCAGAGCACACGGGTGCTGTTACAGCTGGACATGCAGGAAATGCCAGATCTTGCCCTGAGCTGCAGGCCCAGACTTCAGAGTGCCACAATAACGGATTTCAGATCCTACTACTGTTAGATGTTTCCTTCTAACCCTGTACTGGAGCTCCAAGGAGCAGCTGGGTGAAGTTTCTTTTGTATTGCTGCCTTTTATTTTAAGTGCCTCTCTCTAGGGAGTCTTTTTTTTCTATCTTGTGGAGAAAGACCTAGCATCTGAAATATTTGCATACCTGCTTGTTTGTCTGTCTTAGGAGTGTAGGTTCCCTTTTCAGCGACATCCTATTGGTCTCACTCACCACTGTATTCCCTGCACCCAACACAGTGCTGAGTAGGGCTGGGGCTGAAGAAGTGCATCTCCAATCCAGCAATACCAGAGGGAGGATGGCCAGGTACTCCTGAGCAGAGTTTGAAAGCCTTGGTTTGGCGTGGCATCTTACTTGAGGAACTGATTCACTTGGATGACCTGGCTTACAAGGAGTCTCTAACTGAGAACATTCTTCTTAAGCTTTCTGGACAGAAGTCAGAAAAACATTCATCTATTTTAAGGAGATATTCAAAAGATATTTTCTTTTTTTATTAAGGTTGGCTGGATATTTACAGACCTTGTTTCAGAAGATACCCGAAAGGGTACAGTTCGATACAGTCGAAATAAGGTGAGGTGGAGACAGGAGTATTCGTTTAGTCTTGTGGCTTGGTTACAATAGCATTGACTCCATTCTCAGACTCTGTGTCTAGCTTTTAGGCCAATATTTTTCTTTTCTTTTTTTTTTCTTTTTTTTTTTTTAGTCACCCAAGCTGGAGTGCAGTGACACGTTCACGGCCACTGCAGCCTCGACCTGCTGTGCTCAGGCGATCCTTCCTCATCAGCCTTCCAAATAGCTGGAAGGTGCATGCCACCATGCCTAGCTAATTTTTTGATTTATTGTAGAGATGAGGTTTTGCCATGTTGCTCAGGCTGGTCTTGAACTCCTGAGCTCAGGCAGTCCTCTTGCCTCAGCCTCCCAAAGTGCTGGGATTACAGTTGTGAGCCACTATGCCTGGCTTAGGCCAATATTTTTTAAGACATTCTTCTTGATAAATTAAGGCTGGGTCTGTTGTTTCTGTCTCATAGATCAAAACCCACCTTACTTTTACAAACCAGGGATTTTTCAGAGGTCAGCCTGTATATGTGGGGATGGTTTGCATAGTGTTTCTGGCCATCCTCATTGTGGTGGGTGGTTTTATTATTTTTTTGAGTTGGGATCTCACTCACTCTGTCATCCAGGCTGGAGTGCAGTGGCACGATCTTGGCTTACTATAGCCTTGACCTCCTGGGTTCAGGTGATCCTCCCACCTCAGCCTCCTAAGTAACTGGGACTACAGGCACGTGTTATCATGTCCAGCTAATTTTTTGATTGTTTTGTAGAGATGAGGTCTCGCTATGTTGCCTAGGCTGGTCTCAAACTCCTGGGCCCAAGTAATCCTCCCATCTCTGCCTCCCAAAGTGCTGGGATTATTGGCGAGAGCCACTGCACCTGACCAGTGGGTGATTTTATTTATTTATTTTTTTATTTTATTTTATTTTATTTTGAGTTGGAGTCTCACTCTGTCACCCAGACTAGAGTGCAGTGGCCGCTCCCGGCCACCGCAGCCTCGACCTGCTGGGCTCTGGCAATCCTTCCGCCTCAGCCTTCCAAGTAGCTGGAACTACAGGTGCGCGCTATCACACCCGGCTAATTTTTGATTTATTGTAGAGATGAGGTCTCGCCAAGTTGCCCAGGCGGGTCTCGAACCCGCGGGCTCAGGCAGTCCACTCACCTCAGCCTCCCCAGGGGAGGGATTACAGGCTGAGCCACCGAGCCCAGCTCAGTGGGTGATTTTAAATGAGGAGTTTGTAATGGCTAGGAATTATGGTATATGTTTCAGTGTGGGGTTTTTGAGACTTTATAGTTCTTACTTTTAAAGGAGGAATAGTATATTTTGATGTGATGCTATAGAATTTGATAGCTGCTTTTCTTGTCTTAGGACACCTATTTCCTGAGTTCAGAAGAGTGCATTACTGCAGGAGACTTCCAAAATAAGCATCCCAACATATGTCGACTCTCTCCAGATGGACATTTTGGATCAAAGTTTGTGACTGCGGTGGCTACAGGTATCAGTGGGGACAGTTGTTTTGTAAATATCACCACCTTGTTAATATATTTTGTTTCTGTTTTCAGTAGCTTTTTATCCTTAACTTAGTTATTATGGATTTTGTTTTCGGACCTGTGGGACATGGATTCCTCCTTTTGTTTTGTGGTAAAAATTCTGAACTCACCAATAAATCAGAATCGAGACCTCAGTATAGCTTTCCACTAGGCCAGTGTTCTTGTCACAAATCCGAGTTAACTCTTGGCTTTTTAAATCTGAGCTTGGGCTGCATTGCCCTGTTCTAATAACCAAAGATAATTCTGATGTTTCTCAGTATAGAAGGGAAATTTACTGTTTCCATAACTCATTTATTTTGTCATTATGAATGGGACTGTCATTTTAAGAAACCATTTCTGTAAAGCTTTTTTGGAAGTGACGTGTGTGTGTGAGAGAGAGAAAGAGTATGTGTGTGTATGCATTTATTTTATGTTACATGTTATGTACATCAGAATAGATAATAAAAGATTGTGGCCTATAAAAACAAGCCAGCCAAATCTTTTATAACACATTTGAGATCCTGTTCCAGAAAAAAGCCAGACACAGTACCATATAATTTAACAAGAGTAGGAGCTGGGCGCAGTGGCTCATGCCTGTAATCTCAGCACTTTGGAAGGCGGAGGTGAGAGGATTACCTGAGTCCAGGGGTTCGAGACCAGCCTGGGAAAATTGGCAAGACCTCGTCTGTACAATAAATCAAAAACTAGCTGGGCATGGTGGTGTGTGTCTGTAGTTCCAGCTGCTTGGAAGGCTGAGGCAGGCAGAAGGATCACCTGAGCCCAAGAGGTCGAGGCTGCGTGCCACTGCTCTCCAGCCTGGTGACAAAGTGAGACTCTAACTCCTCATAAAAACATCATCCATTTGGTCAGTCTTTAAAAATAAGTGCTAATTTTGCTACTGTGAATACTTGGTTTCTTCCTCAGAGAGATGATAATCTAGTTCATTCTTGGTAGCCATCCTTCTCATTCTCCAGAACTACCCCCAGTTTAACAGGCACCGATTCCAGTATATTGGTCATCAGATCCACAAGCAATCCCAATTGAGTCTGTTGCCACTGCCCTAGGAACTACAGGGAGAAAAATGTCCATGCCACTAGAGTTTTTACGCTTCGCTTTGTTTTCTTGAGCTTGCAGTTTTCTTGATTTAAAGTCTATTTAGATTGATAGGCACCTTTGTTTTGAAATGAGTGTACTTTTTGGGGAGTGAGAGGCAGTGGTATCATTTATTATGCTAATAATTCATACATGTTAATTATTTCACATGTGAATTAGTTGAGTCAGATTTATTTTTCTAAATTGTTGCTCAGATCAAGTGAGTAAGAGAATGGTTGGGAGTTTTGACTGGGATTAAAGGAAACATGGAATTCTGCATCATAGAATTCTTTAGTTAGGGCAGACTAGGCAGGGTATGTGTTGTGGTGGAAGACTCAAGGCAGCTGGAGAGTGGCTGAGATGTTAAGCAGGGGACACTGAGAATTCAGAAGGGGAGCAGAGAATAAAGGTGTTTATGTACTTTAGAATTTTGCCAAGCCAGCAGTATATTTAAAGGAGAGGAAAGTATGGTCTTTCTGTTCCCTGTATCACATGACCACCTCTGCATTTAGGCTGGTTGGTATTCTGGGTATAGTAGTTTAGACTGGTAGTTCTCAAATCTGTCAGACTCAACCCCCCTTTTTAGAACATTTTGTGACACCCCTTTACTATATAGAAATACAATTCATAGATAATATAGCCTGACTGCATACATATTTCTGAAAAGGAAAGTAGATTAGTACCCTAACTATAATAAAGGGAAAATAATGGAAAATAAATATATAATAAAGTTGTACATTTCAGTATGTCGGTGCTAGAGACTGACACATGAGGACAACTCAGAGAAGGAGTTGGTGCTGATACGTGTGGGCAAAGGCTCTGTGGACTGAGCAACCAGTCACTCCCGTGGCCTTGCCATCGGTGACGTTTCCTGAGATGGTCAATAATTCTCCATCAAGTTCTGAGCAGAACAGTGTACCTTCCCCCAGCGTACACAGTATTGCCATCCTAGAGGATTCATCATGTGTTAAAGCTATGCATAAATGTCTCGTGCTTATGTATAAAACAGAATTTATTCTAATCTCAGATCATTATGAAGAGGGGTTTTTGCCTACTTGCGTGTGTAGTGAGCATTCAGTGTCATGTGGGATGTGGAATAGTTCTTGGTTGCATGGAACTCTCCTATACCTGGCAGGACATCTGGCATCTTTAACACCAGCCCACGAAAGCAGTGCTCCCTTTCACACCATTGAGACAACCAAAACAGGGTTCTAGAATTACTGCCCTCACTGAGAACTGCTGTTTTAGGATTCTATGAGCTCCCATGGTAACGTCACACTTTTGATTACTGTTTCTACGGAGAAATTATTCCATGGACTGAAAGAACTAGCTTCTTTTTAGAATTATAAACAGCTTCTTCTTTTTGAGTCAGAGTCTCACTCTGTTGCCCAGGCTCAAGAACAGTGGCACTCTTGCAGCCACCACAGCCTCGACCTGCTGGGCTCAGGCAATCTTTCCGCTTCAGCCTTCCAAGTAGCTGGAACCACAGGCATATGCCACCATGCCTGGCTAATTTTTTAATTTTGTCTTGGAGACGAGGTCTCAACATAGTGCCCAGGCTGGTCTTGAACCCGTGTCCATTGCCTCTGCCTCCCAAAGTGCTGGGATTACAGGTGTGAGCCAATGTGCCTGGCTTTATAAACAGCTTCTAACTTGGGGGCTGCCACCTTTAATTATTGAGTCATATCTCTTGTTGAGAGTTTGGGAGTCATATAGATCATCCATGGAATTTTTCTGCCTCTGAAATTGGCATTTATTGAAAGTCTTTAGAATTATGAGACTGTAAATAATCTAATTTATAATAAGATATACAAAGTCCTTTTGTGTGTGTGCTGAATTGTCCCTCTTGGTGCTCAGATTCATGATTCTCTCCCTTTCAGAGGGGGCAGTGACTGAAAAATGCTTATCTAGGGTGCTGCAGATCTTTTTTTTTTTTTTTTTGAGTTGGAGCCTCATTCTTGTCGCCCAGGCTGGAGTACATTGGCAAGCTCACGGTCACCTCAGCCTTGACCTGCTGGGCTTAGACTGTCCTTCTGCCTTAGCCTTCCAAGTAGCTGGAACTACAGACACACACCACCACGTCTGGCTAATTTTTTTGTGATTTATTATAGAGACGAGGTCTCATCAAGTTGCCCAGGCTGGTCTTGAACCCCTGGACTCAGGCAATCCTCTTGCCTCAGCCTCCCAAAGTGCTGGGATTACAGGCTGAGCCACCATGCCCAGCCATGCTACAGATCTTAATTCATGTTTCTAATCACTGTAGCTTGGACGCAGCTTAGATTTACTAAATCCAAGTAAAGGGTGTTCTTTCTCTGTATTAGGGTCTCTTGGTCAGGGCCCTGTGGGGACTCTGTGGAGCTGTTGGAAAATGCACTTGCTGCCGTCCTAGTCCAAGTCCCTGCTTAGGCAGGAAGATGCAGGCCTGTGCATCAGTAGGCACTTCCCAGGAGACCAAGCCATGTGGCACAGGGTGCATGGCAATTCCATGGGCAGAGCTCAGGTGCTGACAGATACAACACCTCCCCCCGCCCTGTGTCTGTGGGTCCTCTCCCGCCCTCTTTTGTTGTATGAAAATCTTCTCTGGCTTGAGACCTCTAGAGGGTGAGTGTCACAATTATGTGTGGTGGTTTGCTTGAGTGAACTAGAGTCTTGAGGAAGACCCGTGAATTGTGAAGCCTGAGTTTAACTCTGTTCCATGGTGTGGATGTCTCTGTCTTCAGCATTTGACACACACTCAGCTTGTGGGCTATGAATATTGCTTTCTGAGGAGCTGGTTTCAAAAACCAAAAATGCGTATCAAATTCAGTAGCAGCTGAGTTCTTTCTGTCACTACCCCTTTCTAGACCCTGTGATCCTTCCCACGTGGAGATTTGTGAAGGGAATGATAATTAACTTGTCCAACTTTCTTTTCTGGCAAGGTTACACAAACCCATCAGGCTGTGTGTTTCTTGCTGTTCCCCACGGAAAAGGGAGTTTGCTGTCCATCTTAGTGATTTGCCTTTGGAGATTATCCTTATGGAGTAATTTTGCTTTTTTAAAAAAAGCTTTCAATTTTACAAATACTGCTTTTCATTTTTCTCTCATTCTCAACTGCCAGGTTTTTCTTTCCCTGAAGACCTATCACACTTTAATGGTCAGTCTAAATAAGAGGGCAGGTTTCCAGTGCCCTAAGTAGATATACGTGCCCTTTTGCCTCTGCTCTTTTTTTTTTTTGGGAGTTGGAGTCCCACTCCATTGCCCAGGCTGGAGTGCAGTGGCATACTCACAGCCACCCCAGCATTGACCTGCTGGGCTCTGGTGATCCTTCCGCCTCAGCCTTCCAAGTAGCAAGAACTATAGGTGCACGTTCCACTTGAATTTTTTTTTTTTTTAATTGTAGAGATGAGTTCTCACCGTGCTGCCCAGGCTGGTCTTTAACCCCGTGGGCTCAGGCAGTTTTCTCACCTCAGCCTCCCAAAGTGCTGGGATTGCAGGCTTGAGCTACTGCGCCTGGCCTGCCTGTGCTCTTTCTAACCTTGACATTTAGGCCACTGAGCATACTGGCAAGGAGAAGTGCCCGTGTTTCTGCTGCGATGTTGGTAATCATTTGCCCAGACTTGGCTATCTGTCTTGAGCATTTGCGTCAGGCCAGAGAGAAAATACTAGACGAGTAAACTGAGCCTTGGAGCCAGTTTGACTCAGTATCTTGAAGCCAGCTGTTGCCCACTGCCTTGTGCAAAGACAGCCTCTTGAAGGCTGCTCTGTCCCCTCCTTCATCTTTTCTGATTGCTTGGTTATTAGGTCTGGTTTCTGATACACGTTTGAAAGCTATATGGACTAAATTAATGTTTTCTGACTAGTAGATGATTCTGTTTTTTTCAAAGAAGCGGAAATATAGATATTGAGGCCCAGCACACTGGCTCTTGCCTATGTTCTCAGCACTTTGAAAGGCCAAGGCAGGAGGATTTCTTGAGCCCAGGAGTTTGAGACCATTCTGGGCAACACAGCGAGAACTTGTCCCTACAAAATATTTTTTAAAAAATAGCCAGGTGTGGTGGCATGTGCCTGTAGTCCCAGCTGTTTGGGAGGCTGAGGCAGGAGGATTGCTTGAGCCAGGAGTTTGAGGCTGCGGTGAGCTGTGATTGTGCCACTGTACTCCAGCTTGGGTGACAGAGTGAAACCCCAACTCAAAAGTAAAAGAAATAAAGATATTGAGGGTTATTTTTTTCTTTAAAGCCATAAAATATTACTGAGGTTGGAGTTGTCAGAGTATAATCCTGATTCTGGAAGCATAGCTCTCTACGGTGGTGGATGTCTTCTTTAGCTCCTCCAGGAGGCTCAGGCTGCCTTACATGGCATTGTCCGTTGTCCTCATTTCAGAGATCTGATCTAACTTGACCAGATTATCACCTCTCAGCAGCGATTTGTATGACCCATGTCTAACATGAAGTCATTTGGGAGGCTTTGATAGGGTGGTATGGAGGTTGGGTGAGAGGTGCAGAGTGAAGGTGATGACGATGCCTACTGAGGAGCTGGGCCTGGTTTCCACAGCTCAGACCTCCCCAGTGTGTGATATGTGAGATGACACCTATGGCATTAACTGCACAGGAGGGCTGTGTAGGTTTCTGTAAGGTAGAGACTATTGTACAGTATATGCAATACAGCCACTAATGTTTTTATTAGAAATAGTTTTGTTTTCTGTCTACTCCCCGCACACCTCCCTGCCTCCAGATGAACTTATCCCCCTACCTTCAACCCTATTCATTTAAGAACAAAAGTTTGCTGGAATAGGGGTCTGCCTGTTGTTTACACTCCTGGTGTTAACTAAGAACCAAGAGCCTAAGTGCTGATGACATTAAGCCTACTTCTGGGGTGGATATTAGAGAATGTTTAACAATTTTGGTTTCCTGGTTCTGATAGAATGTGTCATTGATGGCACTGGTTTGTGGAGCTGGGTGCGTGTGGAGGATCTGCAGCATATCTAGATGTGCATGTCCAGGTTTTGTTCTCCAGTTGTCCATCAGATGACCCCTTAAAATTTTGGAATTATTACCCAAGACAAACTCTTGAGGGTTTGTTTTTTCTGTTGGTTGGAGTGAAGAGTAACAGATATGGACTGGTTTTGAATTTTCTTTGGTAGATTCTCTTTGAAGGTTTTCTTTTGCAGGTGGTCCCGACAACCAGGTCCATTTTGAAGGGTACCAGGTGTCCAATCAGTGCATGGCGCTGGTCCGTGATGAGTGTTTGCTTCCGTGCAAGGATGCCCCTGAGCTCGGCTACGCCAAGGAGTCCAGCAGTGAGCAGTACGTGCCTGATGTGTTTTATAAGGTAAAAATATGGTAAAAAAAAAAAAAAAAAATTGCATGCATGGAGAACAATGTGAACCTGTCTTGGATCTTACTAGTTTTGGTGCATCCTACCTATTGGTCAGCCATGGTTGTTTAGAATCCTGCTTGTGAGTAAAGGTTTCTATCATGTTCCTGGGCTTATTATTAGCTACTCAGGCTTCCATGACATTCAGGCTTCTCACCAGAGCTGGAGCTACATGCACTGGGTTTGGGATACAGAACACCAAGACTGACCATTGAAACACAGTTTCAGTTTCTAAAGATGAGAAGACAGTGGTTTGTGGACCATTTTTAGAATTCTGCCTACTGCAACCATTCAGGGTTTTTTTTGGTTTTGTTTTTTTCTTTTTGGTTATTCCCTCTCCTTCAGGGGCTTCAGTTATGCATATATTTGACTGCTTGAAGTTGTCCCACAGTTCAGTGATGCTCTGTTCATTTATTTTAGTTTTTCTCTCTGTTTCATTTTTTATTATATCTTCAAATTCATTAATCTTTACTTCTGTAATATCTAATCTTCCTTAATCTTACCTAATTTATTATTCATCTCAGACATTATAGTTTTATTTTTTTTTTTGAGTTGGAGTCTCACTCTGTTGCCCAGACTGGAATGCAGGGCACGCTCCCAGCCACCGCAGCCTCGACCTGCTAGGCTCCGGCGATCCTTTCTCCTCAGCCTTCCAAGTAGCTGGAACTACAGGTGCGCGCTACCACGTCTGGCTAAGTTTTTGATTTATTGTAGAGATGAGGTCTTGCCAAGTTGCCCAGGCGGGTCTCGAGCCCGCGGGCTCCGGCAATCCACTCACCTCAGCCTCCCAAAGCACGGGATTACAGGCTGAGCCACCAAGCCCGACTGACATTGTAGTTTTTATTGCTAGAAGTTTGTCATTTTTGTTTCTGATGTTTCTTAACACTTTGAACATACAGGATATAGTTACAATAACTTTTTTTTTGAGTTGGAGCCTTACTCCATCGCCCAGACTGGAGTGCAGTGGCATGCTTACAACCACCCCAGCATTGACCTTCTGTGCTCCGATAATCTTCTGCCTCAGCCTTTCAGGTAGCTGGAACTACAGGTGTGTACTACCACACCTGCCTAATTTTTTATTTTATTTTTAATTGTAGAGACGAGGTCTTGCCAAGTTGCCCGGGCTGGTCTCGAACCCGTGGGTTCAGGCAATCCACTTGCCTTAGCCTTCCAAAGTGCTGGGATTGCAGGCTGAGCCACCGATCCTGGCCAATAACTCTTTATGTTGTTATCCACTAACTGATATCACATGCTATTTCTGGATCAGTTTTGGTTGATTTTTCTCCTAATTGTGGGTTGTAATCATGTTATTTTTAGTCGTTGTGTCTGGTATAATCTGCAGCTTTTGTATGTGTTTTCTTTGGACTGTCTTTTTCACAGGTGTGGTGTTTGTTGTGTGCTGCTCATTGTGTATTAAAAGGCCAGAAACTCTAGGAGGATGTCTTCCACCAGAGGGGATTTTCCTTTCCTCCAATGGAGAAATAAGATGGTGGGCTCTACACCTCCTTCCACGCAGTGGGTAGCTGGGTCAGATCTGGCTTGCATTTTGATGAGACTAGGTGTATTGTTGATTCTTCCCTATTTTCAGAGTGTTGCCTTCCAGAGTGTCCATCTGAGAGCCTGGCTGAGTTCTTTGTGAGGTGACAGCTCACCTTAAATCTTTTTCTTCTTGGCCCTGAAAGTCTGAGAGATGCAGTGTGTCCTTCAGAAGTTTCCAGTTTTGCTCCTATCTCATGCAGCTTAACTGTGTGGACATTCTGTCCCATGCACCTTAAACATTTAGGAAACGTTTCAAGGGGAGAATAGCTGCACATTTGAAACCTCTCTATCTCCAGAGTCTCTGCTGGATCTTCATTACTCATCAGTGGCCTTCTGCCAGGAGGAGTGGAGAGGGCTTTCCATTCCACTGTCATCGGTCCCTCTTTCATCCTTTCTTGGTTTGTTTTCAGGTGTGTCTGTCTGTCTGTCTGTCTGTCTGTCTCTCTCTCTCTCTCTCTCTCTCTCTCTCTCTCTCTCTCTCTCTCCTTCCACAGATCTTTCTTGCCTGAGCCCCATGAGAATATAGCAACTGGTACTCTGCCCTGTAGGTTCTTGTGCCTCCTATCCATCCTTAGAGCTGTGGGGGAGCTAATCTTATGCTGAAGGCCTTTGTGATTTCTTTCTTAACAATGTGGCTGGGGACACTATTAATTCCAGCACTTTGGGAAGCTGAGGCAGGAAGATCACTTGAGTCCAGCCTAGGCAACATAGGGAGACCCTCATCTCTACAAAAAAATAAAAAATAAAAAAATTAGCTGAGTGTAGTGGCACATGCCTGTAGTCCCAGCTACCTCAGAGACTAAGGCAGTAGGATCACTTGAGCCCTGGAGTTCAAGGTTTCAGTGAGTTATGACACACCAGCCTGGGCAGCAGAACGAGACACTGTCTCTAAACAAAACAAAAGCCATGTGGATAATCAGTTGTGTAAACACCATTTATTGAAAAACAAATAAACAAACAAAACACCTTCTTCTTTTTCTGTTAGTCTTTGATATATCTCTGTCATCAGTAATCTTCATAAATCATAGATGTGTTTTTAGACTCTGTTCTATTCCAATGGCCAGTTTTTCTAAATAAGCACCAGTGCCATACTGTCAGTCACTGTAACTTAATTATTTTTTATACATGTTAAGTTATAGCCCTACTATGTTTCTTCAGGAGCCTGACTGTCCTTGGCCCTTTTTTCTTCCACATGAATCTTAGAGTCAGCTTATGAATTGCACCAAAACCACCAGCAGGTTATGTTAAGCTTTCTTACTTATTTATTTAATATTTACTATTTAAAAGATGTGGGGTACAATTCAGGATTAGGTATACAAGTCGACATCGTACAGTTGTTAAGGTTTCATTGACACCTTTTCAGGGCTGAGTCTTATCCCTCTGAACTCAGTGAGGTGCTGTACTTATTCTGGTGTTCTTCAGTGCCTCCCAGAAAGGTTATGATGTTCTCTGTGGAGGTCTTGCCTGTCATTTGTTAGATTATTCCTGGGTCCCTTATATATATGTATTTTTTACCTATTACAAATGACATTACTGTAAGTCCCTGCATAGGAACCTTCAAGTTACAAACTTAAATGATACCCACCTGTGTTTTTTAATATATTATTTCTCTCCACCGGGTGTCAGTATATCCTGTTAAATACGTACAGTACTATAGAGCTGATTGTGTTAGTTGGGTACCCAGGGTAACTTTGTTGGACTTAAAGCCAGTTGGACTTACAAACGCACTCTTGGAATAGAACTTGCTCATATATTGGGGACTTCCTGTATTTTAAAATTATATTTTCAAATAGCTGCTGTTTGAAACGGGTACATTTTTGTTATCTGTTATTCATTCTTATAATTTATACATCGAGTCTTTTGGGGTTTAGGCCGGGCTCGGTGGCTCAGCCTGTAATCCTGTGCTTTGGGAGGCTGAGGTGAGTGGATCGCCTGAGCCTGCGGGTTCAAGACCCGCCTGGGCAACTTGGCGAGACCTCATCTCTACAATAAATCAAAAAATTAGCCGCGCGTGGTAGCACCCGCCTGTAGTTCCAGGTACTTGGAAGGCTGAGTGGAAAGATCGTGGGAGCCCAGCAGGACGAGGCTGTGGTGGCCAGGAGCGTGCCACTGCACTCCAGTCTGGGCAACAGAGTGAGACTTCAACTCAAAAAAACCCAAAAAAACCCCCCAAAAAACATTTTTTCTTTTTAGAGACAGGATCTTGCTCTGTTGTCCAGGCTAGAGTGCAGTGGCACAGTCATGGCTCACTAAAACTCCTGGGTTCAAGTGATGCTCCTGCCTCAGCCTCCTGAGTAGCTGGGACTACAGGCATAAGCCACTGTGGAGGTCAGCAGCACCTTATCTTGTTTTTAATTATAAGGGAAGCATTTTCAGGATTTCATCATCAACATATTTGCTGTGGGACTATTTTTAAATACGCTTTTCAAGTTGGAAATTTGCTTTTTTTTTTTAGTTGGGGTCTCACTCTATCACCTAGGCTGGAGGTCAGTGGCACAGATCATGGCTTCCTGCAGCCTCTAACTCCTAGGCTCAGGTGATTCTTCCGCCTCACCCTCCCAAGTAGCTGGGAATACAGGTATACACCATCATGCCCAGCAAATTTTCCAATTTTTTTTAGAGATGAGGTCTCAATATGTTGGCTAGGCTGGAAATATGCTTTTTTATTTTCATGTCTTATTGTAAGTTTCTTGTACTTCACAATGGAGCTCCCTTTTATCATGAAATATGCAATATTTCCATAATCATTCTGTTGTTTTCATAGGTTGCTTATTTGCTCTCTGTTTGTGAGAACAGGTTAGAAGTACTTCCCCAAATTATTTATAGTCCTGTAGGATTTGAAACAATCATTTCTCATGTTTCAGGAAAATATCAGCTGGAGCAAAGAGAACTATAAAAGAAAACATTTAAGTAATCCTTTTAGTCCTCCTGTGGACTTTGTGCTTAAATTTAAAATACACTTTGTAAACAAGACCTGTACCAGTATTTGTCTACCATGGTATTGTCAGTGGTAATAAAAATCATCGTGGTGTTGTCAGTGGTAATAAGAATTGGCAGCAGTTGAACAGTTCAATAATAAGGGGATATTAAATTATAATACAGCTGTATGGTAGAATAATGTGTGGTCGCTTAAAGGCACATGTTTGCAAATTATTTATCCATACAGGATAAAACTTGTGATGTAACATTAAAAGTATGCCTATATAGAGACTATAATCCCAAGTTCTTTTTGTTTTCTGAAGACACATGTAGATGTTGACACATGTGTAGAACACACATTTGTGTGTGCATTCACTTGTTAGCTGGGCATGAGAGCCTGAATGTACTTCAGGAGGGAAGTAAAGGTGCAGCTTTGTTGTCTGTCAGCCATGTGAGAGTGAGGAATAGCCTCTAGCACAGCCTTCCAAGTAGCTGGAACTACAGGCGCGCGCTACCATGCCCGGCTAATTTTTTGATTTATTGTAGAGATGAGGTCTCGCTTGCCCAGGCGGGTCTTGAACCCG